>WAAB01001865.1:0-32919 GCA_013389865.1 Piaya cayana
CTGCAGTGCCCGAGATATTTTAGAGTACATTTTATTGAGAAGAATTGTTAAGTGTACGAAGATGAGAGAGAAAGAGATTACAAAAAAATTAAATGTAAGGTTTAACTGAGAAATAATCATTTTCTATGAAAGATAATGACTCCTCCTGAGGTTAGTATCAAGATTTATTGACCCAGGAGGTTAATATCGATCAAACCCAAGGCAAACAAAATATTAGACCTTGAAGGAGAGTAATCTTGATATTGAAGTCTTGCCACTGACAGAACAGGTCAATATATCTGGGTGCCAGAATCGAAGGTTTTGAACACAGAATGGTTGGGGATATTAAATATGTCTGACATGTTCTACGTACACACCTTTTATTCTCATCAGCAGCAGTTACTTTATAGCTCTGTCCTTCTATATACAGCCCCTTGCAAGGCTTCAGGCTTCACTCACAAACCTAATTGCAAATATAATGGTTATCTTCCTCCCATGTAACATAGAGCATAACGTAAGGCCCCAGTCTGAAATAAAATGAGTCCTTCATCTAGTCATCCATATATATAATTGATATTTTTAATAGTTTTCA
This sequence comes from Piaya cayana, assembly GCA_013389865.1. Taxonomy (NCBI): domain Eukaryota; kingdom Metazoa; phylum Chordata; class Aves; order Cuculiformes; family Coccyzidae; genus Piaya; species Piaya cayana. Next base: position 572 of record WAAB01001865.1, read on the forward strand.
TTCCAAACACGACAAGGATCCTGCTGCTGCTGCAAAAACACGGTGACAATAAACTGAAAAACTGCCCTGCTTCAATATATGGATTTGTCATCGTATCCAACACTTTGTCTATAAATCCAACAGGAAAAAAAAACAACAAACGATCAAGCTAAATTCTGCTATAAACTGACAGCAACAAAAGATTATTCTTAGAACAAATAACTTATCTGGATTAATTAATCAACGAGGATAAAAGTCAGAGACTTAAGAAAACGCTCCACTAGGGACATGAAAATAGTTTACGGGATAAGAGCAACAGTTAATGCGCTTGGGGCAGAAGTTGCCTTTTTATTTCTGTTCATATGGCAACTAGACGGGGCTTTTATTGTCCTCAGGAGCCGTCTGCAAAACAACAAAGCCCCTCCCATTCCCTAATGGGAACAGCAGCCTATACAACGTGATCCGAAATCAATTACAATAAAAAATATAGCTGATACAGAGGATTTATTTTGTTTAATCAGAAAAATGAACAATTCGGTATGAAAACAGTAAAGCCATCAGTATTTAAAACCAGAGACATAAAAATGTATTTCTGCTTTGCCCCACCACAAGCAGGCTGTAAATATTATGATTTTAAATGCAAGTTTACATATAGTTTGAATTTAATTCTCCTGCTTTTCATTTTATTTGAAAGGCACCCTGAATGAAGGACATTTGAGTAAGTCATATCTACTTACATTCAATTATTCAGTAATGAACAGTTTCTGAATTCCAGTAAGAAATATTTGCATAGTGTTTATTTAAAAAAACCAAACAAACAAAGAAAAAAAAATATCATTCATCTTCTCCACTGCATAAATAGGTGGGACCACAGCAGTTTACAGAGCGAACAATGAGCATGCTTGGAAATGTTTATATTTCCTCATTAAAGCACAAAATAATACCATTATTGATCTCTCTTTTCCAGTTAAAGTGTATCCTTAGCACCCGATATTTAGATGTAAGAATTCAGAGGGCTCATGTGGACTGCGTAATAAATAACCTAATCACATTCACATTTAATTTTCAGAAGCTGATAGAAGAGTGTCCCATTTAAAGTGCATTACAGCAGTATTTGTCTCATTTACATGAGGCTGTAGAGATTAAAACTGCATGTCTGGCTCTAGAAGCTGTCAAGGCAAGATCATGCCACGCACCACATCCCTGAAGCCATCTCTGAGCTACTTTTAAACAGTGTATTAAAAAAAAGGTGCACAGTTACCTTTATAACCACTGAACCCAATGAGAGAAGTTTCAGACTTGTTCCCATTAAAGCAATTTATTCCAAACTACAGAGGTTCACAGCGCAATTCAGTTTCTAGGAGATTTAATTCCACCTGCACGTTTACGTTTCAAAACAGTCGCCTATGATTTTCTGAGTGTTGTGTTCAAAGCAGGATTCACAGGTCATCATTCTCAACCTAAACATCATAGCGAAGAATAGGATAATTTACACATAAATCAGTTTTGAAACCTGTTTGAATAGAAATATATAGAATTTTAACACATATTGTGCTTTTAAAACGTGTAAGCAACTAAAGTGCTATTTTGACCAAAACCAAGAATAAAATTTCCATCCTTTACATTCTGTGCAGGATCAGTCTAAGATTGATCTTAACGAAGCATAAAACACAGATAGAAAGATTTGCACAAAATATTCTCTTTGTTTAAATCTCTGCTTGCATCCTTTCAGTGTAAACGTGAACATATAAATAAGGCCAAGGCCACCCTGCTATTTGGCACAAGTTCAGAGTTAAAATTCTTAAATGGTGCATTTCTCTACTAAAAATAAAAAAAGAAAATCAATAGATTAAAATTCCTTCATTAGGGCCTTTTAGGGAAAACTTCTAATCGTGGTCTTTCCTCTGATAAATCTTATTAAGAATTCCAATTGTATCGCGGATCAAGCTATCAAATATATCTTCAGTCATTCTCATTTTCACAGTTAATTCGTCATCATCATAGTACGTCCACTGAGATTCTTCTTTGCAGAGCTCTTGAATCTAAAAATACAACATGGAAACAAATTCTTAGTTCAAGGATAAGAGCAGGGTTAGTTCTTAAAGGCAGTAAGATGCTGTAGCTAATGGACAACTTTATGTATGCATTGCTGATTTAATTTAAACCATTCAAAACCAGGAAATACCGGGGTGTTTTTGCAAGTGTACTGAAAAGGAAGGCAAGAACATGAAGTTCTGAAGTTATATAAACAGGATTCTTGAAAAAGCATGAGAATTTCTAGTTTAAACCTAGGAAAGTGAACAAATCTCCACTTAGAAGTCTGCTTACCAGGATAATATCCACTCTGTCTCTCTTGTAGTTTCCATACTTGGTCATATTAAGGAATTTTCTTTTCATTTCTAAGTCATTCTTTTCCAGGTTCATGGTTTTAATAATTTCACCCTGAACAAACTTCTACAAAATAAATAATAATAAAAAAAGGCTGAAAGGAATTGTTCTCGTAGGGATTCTGTCACTGTCAAGGCTGCAAATGAGTGTGAAGATCTGGTTTTAAACCTAGACACGTCCCACACTTTAGGAACTGATCTAGAACCATTTGATCAATACTGGCCAGCCAACAGATTTTAAATGGAACATTTCTTTAGAGGTTACAGGCAAGGGAGTTAAGGAAAGTTAGCAGACTAATTTCCATTCCTCTACAGAGCTCCATACATTTAAAATATTTGGACTAGTTAGTTCAGTCTATGTTTATTCAAGCATTTCAGAGCAATGCTGTGTTATTCTCTAATTGCTGTTGTTACACTGCCATAATCCTCCCAAATTTCACATTTTTTGTCTTTTTGCTGTTGCAATATCCATTCTCTTCAGACTCCTGTTATTGTATATATTCCATTTCCTGAACATACCTTGACCTCACTGACACCCGTTCTTCTGCAAAGATGCCTGGAACAGTAAGATCCCAAGTTTTCTTTCATCCACGGAAATGTATTTGCCTTTGCGCTTGCCTGATACTCTGCACACAGCAATTCACGAGTCAAATCAAATATAACCTGTAACAACAACGACACGGTATCAGCATAACACAAATCTCTCACTGATACGCTCTGAAAATTTTCCTTAGTGCTTCTGAAGGATGTTAGGCTGGTGGCAGTAAAGATTTGCATCTCAGTGAAAAATATCACCTGCATCACTGGCGTTCCTATAGCTGATGTCATGATGACCATCACCTAAAGAGCACACAAACTTATCCTGCAGAATCATAGAACCACCAGGTTGGAAGAGACCCATCGGATCATCGAGTCCAACCGTTTCTATCAAACACTAAACCATGTCCCTAAGGACCTCATCTACCCGTGCCTTAAACACCTCCAGGGAAGGCGAAAGATAATGGACAGCAATATATGAACCCTCACTAATTATGGATGGCTTATAAATGAAGCCCTGATGGGAACCTTGAACCTCCTTGTGTAGACAGAGGTCCTCAAAACTCAGTAGTTCCAGGATGGTGAGAAACACAAAGATGTCTCCCAACTCCGGTAGGAGGAGGCTTGGACTCTTTAGACTGCAGCTTTCCAAGAAGCTTGGGTTTTTCCTGAAAGGAGGTTGCAGAGAGGAGGGAGCTGGCCAAGTGACAGGGGACAGGATGAGAGGGAATGGCCTCAAGCTCCGCCAGGGGAGATTTAGGCTAGACAGTAGGAGGAAGTTTTTCACAGAAAGGGTCATTGGGCATTGGAACAGGCTGCCCAGTGAGGTGGTTGATTCACCTTCCTTGGAGGGGTTTAAGGCATGGGTAGACGAGGTCCTTAGGGACATGGTTTAGTGTTTGATAGGAATGGTTGGACTCAATGATCTGATGGGTCTCTTCCAACCTGGTGATTCTATGAGTCTATGATTCAGAACAGACCCAAACCCCACACCGGACTTGATGTCCAGGGTCTTAGAACTGAGGAGCTCAGCAGAAGGCTGGCATCACAGCAAGGACATCTATTCTAGTAGAATTATTTTTCAGTAGATCACCAGAAGGAATATTTTGCTTTACTTCTTTCAGTGTTCTGTCGCTATATTTAGTGTTAGCAGCAAGAATAACATCACGCACTAGCGAATATGAGTCAGCCTAGAGAACACTAGAGAAGTTCAGTAACAGTTAGTACTTTAAAAATACCTGGTTATACATCCTCTTGCTTTCTGTCTCCAAATCGTTCCCTGGGAGATTGTTACATTCGAGGTGCTTTGGCACGCTGATTCTTTTGAAATTGGAATATACATTTGCTGGGGTCCACAGTTGTTCCACAGCACGTGCAGACAGCTCCTTAACATATGAACTGCAGTGCGGTATCACGAGAGGGACTTCTACAGTTTTCTTCCAAGGAGCCGAGTGCCACTGATCCAATTTGTACAAGTGTTGCTTTGGAGTTTGTTTCGCCAGCATGTGTTGGTCAGAAATTGGCTGCTCAAAGTCTTCAGAGCTTCCAAAAATGCCAGCATCAAGGATTTTTATAAGGAACTTTAGTAGAGAGAAAAAGAAGAAAAGCCAGGTGACATACTCCATGATTTTCTATAATTTTTAGGGCTATTGTGATTATTAGCAACTGATTAAGGTTACACTTAAAATCATCTTCTTAGTTAGACCTAATTTCAGATCTAACACTTAAGTAAACAAAAACTTTCTGTCTGGACTTACTGGCAAAGTGGCAGGAGAGGTCTCTGAGGACGAATGAAATATCTTGTCTGCTTTTGATCCGTGTTTTCTTTTAATCTTCATGTATTCCTTAACTGTATCGTCTACAAATTTAGTAACGATTCTTTCTGCCGCCGTGCGACAACCGTGAATGCTGAGGATGTTGGAATTGCTCAGTAAAACATCAGAAATCTTTGCTGATTGTTCGAATAACAAAGCAATGGGATTTTCTTTGAGGAGAAACGTTTTCTGATCGTTGTCTTGTCTTAGGCCTTTGCCATAAATCATCGTGTCTTTTTCAAAGGCGTTTTTGTATTTGTGTTGAGCTGCTGCAGAAAACGCAGTTAAAGTCTCAAATGGAAGATCTTTACCAAGTTCATTTGCGAGATCATCAGCGAGTTTATTTCTTTTCTGATCCTCTACCAAACAACAAATATTTTTGCATGTGTTTATCTCCTCTGTGTTACTGGTCTCATTTTTCACTGGAAGCACATCTGCAAGTCTCCTTTGCTCTAGTTGCGTCAGCTCTGTTTTTCCTTTATCCGATTCCAAACATGTAAAGTCATTTTGACAGACAAATTCATTACACTGATACTGGTCAGAACATGAAAGTTTTTCCCCTTTTCCAGACATCAAGGCAACATGTAGCCTAGACTGATTTTCTTTCTCTTCTGATCCTCCTGTGCCCTTAGGATCTTCTGCTTTCTGCTCTGGAAGGCCTCCTCCCTGCTTATCACATTCAGAGTATTTGCAGCCTCCTTTGAAGGATTCATCATCATAGAAGGAGTCAGAGTCTTCATCCCCGGTGTAATTGGAACCATTTTCAGTGGCCTCCAACAGGTGTGAAATCTCCTCAGGTCTGACAAAGATACCACAGTGCTGAGCACACTCAAAATACTTCACCCCTTCGTATGTTCCAGCGTGATCGCCTTCCGCTTTGTCAAGCGCAACACCAGCCCAATGGCCACTATCAAAGCAAGTTTGTCCTTTGAACATCAGGGTTCCTGGCTGGGTCTGCTTTACTAACACTCTGTCCCCAATTTTGAATGACAATAACAGGTCGTCACTGTCCTCCTCAGCTTTGGGCACTGTTAGGCTGGGTTTGCATTGCTCCACTGTGAAGTCAGGACTTCTACTGGCCTGACTGGGAGAAATAGGACTTAACACAGGCAGAGACTCCAAATGCTGCAAAGGTGTCTCGTGTTCTCCTTGTTGATATTCTAATAAACCTTCCTTTGCATGGGGAATACCTTTAACTGAAGATTCTTCTGAGCAACTACTATCTAGAGTAGAAAAAGTATCAGTTGTCTCTCGACTGAGCAGGGGAAAACCTTCAGGCATGTTGCTGTGAAGTAATGGGGGTAACACATCCATTTTCAGTGACACATCTTCATCCGTACGCTGTCTGGTCTCCGAGACTATCATTTGTTCTGGTGGAGATGGGAAATCATCTGTACTGAAGGTAGAATCATCATTTTTCATTGCATCTGCACCTAAAGGGGGAGGAGGAAGATCTTCGCTTGGAAATGACAAATCCTTTTTATTAGGGGATGGCAAGTCAGCACTTCCATAGGACAACACTTCATCAACAGGAGACGGCATTTCTAACAAAGCATCCTCATCAGCTGGAGGGAGGCCCTCATCGCTAATAAAAATTGTATCATCTTCACCTCTGGAAGCACAGGTCTCCGCTTGAAACGATTGATTTTTTGAGGGGACAGAAGAAAACTGTGAATTTGGTTCTGTATGGACGGCCTCACAAATTCCTGGCACAGGCGTGCTAGATGCGAGTCTCTCAGTCAAAAGCTGTGCATGATGATTTTTGCCTCCTGAAATCAATAAGTCTCCTGCAGAGAGACATGCTAATAACTTGTTCTCTGCAGTCTCTTTGCTAGTTGGAAGAGAGACAGTATTCCTGAACTGCTCAGTAGCCAAATCTAGGTGTTTCAAAGGATCTATCAGCGGAAACCTCATTGTGTCTGTGTTTTGATCCACAAATAAACTGTTTACTCTACCATCCTTTTCCACTCTGCTAGTTGTAGAACTAAGGTTCTGCTGTTCATAGCTCTTAAGTGAGTAAATATCACTGCATGAAGAGCTGGCAACTGCACCCTGCTTTGTGGTGTCCTCGGAACAGGTTTTGTTTCTACTGCAGTTTACTGAGGCATCCAGATGTGGCTCATCCATTCGCTTTGCAGGGCGATCAGATTGGGAATAATCTGCTGACGGCATTTTGAAGGCATCTGCTTTGTCTGATGGAATGAAAGAAAGGAAACTATCAGCGCAGCTGTGGTCTGAAATGGCTCCAGGGTATTTCTGGGAGTGTGGCGAAGTCTCACTGCTGTCATCTTTGGACACTTCATTGGGTTTGTCACTAGGTAACATTTCCTTCCCAGTACTTATGGCGATTAACGTCTCTTTTGAAACACCAAGAGGTGCGTCACCATTGTCACAGACAAACTCTTCTGGGATACTGACGTCTGTGTCCTCTCCGTTTTTCAGCTGTAATTCAGAGTCTGAAATGGAGCTTTCCGAGATGTCAATCCAAAGTGCCGATACCTTCTGAAATTCCGGGAGCAACGAATCTGACATGGTGCTTCTGCATCTCGGAGAGAAGTTGTTTGGTTTGGGTGATGATTCAGTGGAAGCTAATCCTTCAGAAAATGCTTTTAAATTTAGCTCTTCGTCGGAAGCTTCATGAGAAATATGGTCTGATAGCTTCAAACACCAACTATCATCCACCTGACGGGTCTCATAAGGAACAGGCACTTCCACTCCTTTAACTGGAACATTTAAAAGAAAACATTAAGGAAATCAGATTTCAGAAATTATTTTGTAGAACAGGCTGCTGACAGGTAATTTAGGATTCAAATCCAGTAATCGTCTGCTGAAGATTGCATTTAGAAGATTAAATACACAGTCAAAATTAAGACTATTTTAATATACTAAAGGAAAAAATGTAGACCTATCAAGCAAAGATGAGGAACTCTGTAAGGCAGCAAGAAATATGAACTGAGGATAAAACCTGGAAACAAAAATAACTCCAGCATGTCCTGTTGAAGTCCATCTTCCACTGATCTATGTCCTTTTAAAAAGAACATCCTTTAGTTTATTAAAAAAAATCCCTCAAAAGAAAGTAAATTGTTGTTGACACAATCAGAATAAGCTATGATGAAGCAGCATAATCATGCCTCAAACCTTTGAGAGATCTCCACTCTCTTGCCTCACAGTGATTTATACATTCGGTACAGTGAGCAAGACACTTAGGTAATAAATGAGATGATTGTCTCTCTTTTTGTCTGGATTAAAGTTTGATTGAAGTGGTTGAAACACGTTGAACATAATAGCATTAAATATGATTTACCAGTTCCTTGAAGAGTATTTTCTGCCTGGCTCAGGCGTAAGTTACGCAAAGTAGGAAGCATCCCCAAGCCTTTCCCTGTTAACCTGCTGTCACATGAATTGATATCACAGAATCACCGGGTTGGAAGAGACCCATCGGATCATCGAGTCCAACCATTCCCACCAAACACTAAACCATGTCCCTCAGGACCTCATCTACTTGTGACTTAAACACCTCCAGGGAAGGTGAAACAACCCCCTCCCTGGGCAGCATATTCCAATGCCTAATGACCCTTTCCGTAAAAAACTTCCTCCTACTGTCTAGCCTAAATCTCCCCTGGCGGAGCTTGAGGCCATTCCCTCTCGTCCTGTCCCCTGTCACTTGGGAGAAGAGCCCAGCTCCCTCCTCTCCACAACCTCCTTTCAGGTAGTTGCAGAGAGCAATGAGGTCTCCCCTCAGCCTCCTCTTCTCCAGGATAAACACCCCCAGCTCTCTCAGCCGCTCCTCATNCCTTCTTGTGCTGAGGGGCCCACAACTGACCCCAGGATTCGAGGAGCAGCCTCACCAGTGCTGAGTCCAGAGGGAGAAGAACCTCCCTGGCCCTGCTGGTCACACCGTGTCTGATCCAAGCCAGGATGCCATTGGCCTTCTTGGCCACCTGGGCCACTGCTGGCTCATGTTCAGTCGACTGTCGAGCACCGAACCACTCCAAAGAAAAATTGAGACTTCAGCATTTGCCCCAAGTCATTCAGTTTGCTCAAGTGGTTGCAAACCCTTTGCTACAGAACCATTCTTGACTGAGTACCTGTGTTTTTACAATCCTTTATCGTAATGACCGAGCTTGTGGTTTGGCTGGTGGCACCACACGCTTTCTTGGCCATTTCAGATGCATCAGGGCCTTGACCACCAAGGGTCTGCTCCAAACCTGGGGACTCCTCTGCCTCTTGCTGGTATCGTGCCAGTGTTTTGTGCTCAGTAGAAAAACTGTGAACAGAGAGAAGGAATTAATAGTTGGAAGTTGGATTCATGTTCCCTAGTTAATCATGACAAATCTATTTGAAGTCAATAAAGATACAAATTGAATGCTTCTGACAGCACCTGCACAGTGCTCACATGCACATTCATTTATAAAGCAGCGAATGAGCAAAGCCCAAAGCACTCAAAAATCTATTCATTTCTCCATTCCCCTCCCTCTCCCTTGATATTGTGTTTTATACCATCAGATTTCTAATCTTCATAGACAAGAATAGAAGGAGACCAGAAGAAATCAGCACTAAAAGGCGAAAATAGGGTCAAAAGCTGAACTTGTACGCCTTCTCCATTTCTAATCAGTGATATTGCATCAGATTTCACAAATCTCATTAGATTTTCCACTTTAAATATAGCATTGCAGCTTCCTGGATGTTTGGGACAGCAGATATTGATTGTGATGGTGACTTTGTGCTTTTGCAGTAAGGAGACTCTTTAAGAAGCATAATACAACACAATTCATATTTACAGACTGTTCCATTAGTGGTACAAGTTCTAAAATATGCAGTTGAGTAAATTATTTTGTCCAGGAAAAAAAAAACAAACAGTGAACTTCATGTGGGTTCTTCTGTTTTGGTTTTGTTGTTTAGGCTTTTTAACTGCAATAATAGTTTAATCATAGACTCATAGAATCACCAGGTTAGAAGAGACCCACCGGATCATCGAGTCCAACCATTCCTATCGAACACTTAACCATGTCCCTCAGGACAAGTCAAACATATTCTTGACTAGATTAAAACTAATGATACAAGAGGCTAGAAGCTAAAACCCTATTCAATTTTTTAATGTGAAAAAACAGGAGTGTTCAACACCACTAATGTGGGTCTCAAAATAATCATCTTAATTCAGAAGATCAACTCCCAAACCTTAGCTAAAAGCTTGTCTGTTTGTAATAACTACAAGTTCTTGTGTTCCTTGTTTCTATTATTTAACATCCATTCTCAAGACCCCAAACCAGCAGCTTTTTCCACATGTTGATAATCTATCGTTTCAGTTTGCTCTCATTTTTAGAGGGTATTTCCCAGCCCTTTCCATCCCCGATTATTAACTGTGTTCCTGGGCAGTATAAAATACAAACACATCTGCACTGGTGGATTGAAGCACAATTACCACTCTGCACTCTTACGTAGGAGAGATCCATCACAATCTCAGAGCCGCGCAACAGCAGAGTCTGGGTGCACGACAAGTTCCTCCAGGCCCTGTCTGCTCTAGACTGACGCCAATATTCACTGTCCTCCTATGAGCAGGCTTGTCAGCAATAAGAAGTGAAAGCAGAGCCAAGAAACCTTTTAAAGATTTCTGTGACTTGTAATCAATAACACCATGAATTATAGATCGGTTCCATGCAGGGATTTATTTGAAAGCCTTTCCCTGTGGGAGCTTAAGTAAATGCACAAACCTCACTTACCAGTCTGCTAAAGGTCTGGGGAACTGAATGAAAGGAGGTTTTTAATTCATATATAGATCTATATTTGGGTTTAACTGCATTTATTATTTTTTCCTGTGCTTTGGAAGGCGGCTGCTCTGAGCAGTGTGGGGGCTTGCTGGGTCCCCATCTGCCACTGCTCAGTGGAAAGCATCCACATACATACCTTGCACAGAAGGGTGCTTCATCTTTTTAAAGCTTGGGAAAATCTGAGATAAATACGCTGTTTCTTACTGATGTATTGAAGTGATGAATGTATTCTACCTGAAGAATTTAGTAAGGATTTCCAGATAATTTATTTAATACTATTATTCTTAACAGCCTTACAATAAACTGGTCTCTGAGGAGCTTCCTGGTTTGGATCTTAAATGGTTGGACATAGAGAAGAGACAAAAACACAGTGAAGCAGCATGGGTCAGATTGCTAAATGGTGATCTTGATGCATCAACTGCTTGAATAAAGAGGTTTTCTAAACTTATCATTATAAAACTCTCTCTTGGGAGCATTTAAACCCCACACAATTGTCTGACACATAACTACTCCAATCTTCTACACCGGCTTTGTTCTTCTATCACTGTGGAAAGAGTTTTACTCACCCCTCATATTTATCTCTCTGTTTATTCTTTAGCTGGACACCGCTCGCTCTGCTCCCTGACAGATCAGACCTCTCTGGGTGAGCTGCGGGCTCTGTTGAAGAGGAGGAGTGGTATAACTTCGGGCTAGAAGTAAGTCTCATTGCGTTCAGACTTATTGCTTCTTCAGTTGTTGCGCTATGTGTAAGCTAAAAGGAAAAAAGTAATAGATAAGGCTTCACCTGGGCTCTTCAGCTGTAGTGTCAGCTCAGACTTCAGTTATTACCCACTGAAAAACCCACCAAGACATCAAGTGACTTAACCTCTTGATTCCCAGTCGTATTATGCAGCTTCTCCTCGAGTTGCGCTGTCGAACGTTGCATCCTTAAAATATCTCTTTGCTGCTTTAATAAAAGCTTTCTTTCTTGATGGGCTGCCCTATAGATGTTTTGCAGGTGTTGAATTTCTGCCTATACAAAGCAGAAAAACAAAGGAGGGTACAAGAGCTAAGATAAAAGAGACCTACTAAACATGTTTAGTATTTCTTATCATAAGGCAATACTGAAAACTCAACATACAATCCTGAAAACTCAATATACAGGGACAGTCCCTTTTTTTGTAAAACATTTTCGCAGTTTTATTTTTTGCTAACACTGACTGGGGGTCACCTGTGAAAACCAGTGATGGGTAAGGGCGCGTTTCACTGCTTGGGAGGCAAGAGTCTCAGAGGAGAGACTTTTGGAAAGGAATTATCTTCAGGTCATTCAAATCTGGAGGAAGCTTATAGAATCAAAGAATGGTTTGAGTTGGAAGAGACCTTAAAGATCATCCAGTCTCACCCCCTGCCATGGGCAGGGACACCTCCCACTCTAAGCCTCATCCAGCCTGGCCTTGAACACCTCCAGGGATGGAGCAGCCACAACTTCTCTGGGCATCCTGGGCCAGAGCCTGTTCCAGTGCTTGTGGTTTTCACCGTTTGCAAAGGAATTCCTTGAAGTAAAGGAGAGGCTTGTACTACATAAGCAGTAGAACCAAAATTTTCTGATTACCAGTTGTAATTATGAGCCCAGCATTCCTCTCAGCTGCAGGGGAACCGAGTCTATAAAATTATCTGTCAGATTAATTTAATATATTTCAACATCAGAAGCATAAATCAGTGGAAAACTACAATATATGGCCTGTTTGTTGTGACACAAATAGAAAAATCCACAGTAACAGTGGAGTAGCAGTGAAAAAAAAAAAGGGGTTTTCTTTTCTAAGATTTACAGGCTGTTAACTTTGGCACAAAAAAAACTTCAACTGAAGGTAGGAAGCAAAGCAGAATAATGCATGTGAAGTGACACTGGTGACTGTCTTAAAAAAAAAACAAACCCCACTTGCTTCAGCAGCTCCAGGCACCTCCCACTGTTTATGAGATCCAGCTTCTGTTGCTGCAGCATTACCTGCTCCTGTTTCAGCTCCATTAGGATTTTGCACTGCTTTGCAGCCATGCCAGAGGTTCCCTCACTGTCTTGTAGGCTTTCCAGACATCTGGAGACCAGAGAAGGATGGGAATCACAATCAGATAATTAAATGCCATAAATTTAATGCTCTTCAGAAAACAGTGCTAGGGACAGGAGCAAAGCTCCTCTGGAAGGAGCTGTAAAAGCAGCAGGAGCTACGGGGGGCTCTGCAGAAAGTGCTGCTAGACTTGCAGAACGCCTCATGACCCTGGGACCATGTTGCCTGGACCTTTCTGAGGCAACTAGTACTCCTTGAGCACTCAGTACCCAGCGCTGACTACTGAGGGACACCTCGCGTGGGAGAGCTCACAGTGTCCCCAAGGCTACCTCAGCCCAGTGCTGAGGGGCACCTTGCACCATGGGGGTCAAACTGCCCCAAGTGACCTCAAGCTCAGGCTGCAAAAGGGAGCTCCTCTGTGCTCTGGAGAGGATAAAACTGTGCAGACTCCTCTCCCTCTGCTTTATCAGCACTTACTTCACGTGAGAATGATTTTATATTTGCTCTCTTCCCCAGAGCTGGGACTGTTTTCCTTCCTTTGAGCAGGCAGTGACACCTAATGCTGAGGGACCTGTCCCTGTCAGGGTAGTCACATAGCATCCTGCTCGTGTGTCCCCTCCTCACCTTTTCTGGTGGCTCAGCCAGGCCAGCTCAGCCCTGGCTTTCTCCTGGAGAGCTTCTCTGCGGAGCTCGAGCAGAGCAGCCTGGTGTCGAGCTCGCAGCTCTTCTCCCCTCAGACACTGCTCTGCCATGGCCAAGCTGAAAGAGCAGAAGGTGCTGGAGCCTCCGTGGTGCCGACCGACTTCGCTCCACTGGCAACAGAGCAGAATATCGTATTTATCAGAGAAAAGCCATGCAGGTGATGAGTTTGACTTATGGACTAACAGCCAAAAGCACAACCCAAAAAAAACCACCCACGCACCCCCAGCTGGTACAAGAGGTGCTGTTACCTGGCTGTTGGAGCTGGTCTGTTCACTGCTCTCTCCAGAGTCCTCCCCTACACGGGTCTCCTCATGGGGCAGGTTCACTGTCGGTGGCAACAAATTCAATATTTGATGGTCGTGCAGTGGCTCCTGGTACTCTGCTGGCAGGGATACTAGGGTCAATATTTAAAGTCACCATAAGCAAAATATTTCTCTCTATGAGAAGGATAAAGAGTCCCAGAATTGTCCCTACAACACACGAGTTCACATCCATTCCTGAATTCAAGGTGCCTTTGCAGAGATGTGGCAGCCAGGCCTGCACGCTACCCTCAGCGGATGCCTGAAGGAGTCATCCCACAGCAAGGGGCGAATGCTAACCTTGCCTTCCAGTGAAATCATGGTAAAATCTGCAGAAAGTGCTGCTGGACTCCCCAGTCACGTAAAAAAAGAGACCTATAAATAGGGTAAATAATTCCCAACCCCCCAAATTATTTTCTGTAGGAGCATCAGGAGCACAAGGAGAGACTGCTATGGCAAACCTACTCATAATGGATATAAGTATTAGGTCAAAATTTTTTAAATCTCTTTGGAAAAACAGAAGTTATTAAGTATTGTTTGCCCAATACCACCAAATCCTCTAACTTAGTGATCACCTTCTTGAAGCACTGAGCAATATGAACTCCTTCCTCCCAGAGGTTTTCTTTCTCCCACTGTTTCGATATCCACTGGGCTGCAATGTCTTTCCACCTTCAGTGCAGGTTGTTCCAGTGAATGCATCTCTTGGTTGCTGGAGGAGAGGAAGAAGGGAAATTTCTTATTGCAATCAGAAAGACCATCTCTATTCCCAGCTTTTAGAGCCAAGTCAAAATAAGCCCCCATTTTAGGAACAACACAGTGCAAATGCTTTATTGCCCCAAGTCATTAATACAGTCAAACTATGGCTAAACCATCAGAGCGTCTTGGTTTTTATCACCTTCCGTACTTGCCAGCTGCATTGTCACTTTTGGATTGGTGTCCTCTCCTCACTTGCTCTGCATGGTCCAGTCTTGACACAGAAGGATCACTGCCTTTTGAGCTACCATACGCCTGCAAACACAGGAATTGCCCATAGACCCAAATGAGTCAATTGAAAAGCAGAACTCTTAAGCTTTCTTATCTCATCCTTTTGGAAAATCATTATAGATAATGTTTTTCATACACCAACAGTTCCCAAAGAGTTGGATTAGCTAATGAGCTGGACGACACTCACAGTGAAAAAAATCTATGTGCGCATACAGAAGTGAGGCAGTATTACAGCTCACAAACTGTTAGGTACTTGGAGTTGCTTTCATGGGAATTAGAGTACTGTGTTCATCCTAAGGGCTTTTAAAAAAGAAAAGCTATATGGGAGACACTTCTGTGTGAGTGGGTTAAACATATTCAAACTTACCTCTAAGTTGTGCTGAAGCAGGTCACTCAAACCCCTCTGGCTTTCTTGAACCTCTTGCTTTACTTTCCCCGTCAGCACTAAAAGCTGCTGTTTCTGCTGGAGCTGATGGACCTGCATTAGGAAACGACCCACTATAAATGGTATTTTGAATCAAGTCACACTGTTCCTAGGAGCTGGAGGCCAAAGGACAGCACGCTCCAAGAGAAGGCAGCATAGGTATCATGCAACCAATTTCTGCTGCTTTGGAGGGCAGCACAAATGCTGATTTTAGCTGCACAACAACACGTTCTTACCCACTTATACTACCCTACAGCCTCCAAACAGCAGAATAAGTCTAGCTCCTCTTTTATAGCTACATCATGTTTGTAAACCTGAGGCAGAGTCAGCTGATGACAACTGATTACAACCTAAACACACATGAGGTCAGAGTTAGCAAGCACCTTTTTACTTGAGATAGCAGAACTTAACTCCCTCCTTGCTGGCTGGGTGGGTTACTTACTGTACCTTCAGTTTGTGAGCCAGCAGGAGGGAGGTTTGCCTCAAATCGTCTAGATGGCTTCTGTGTGTCTCCTCCGGGTCTGTGTAGCTCTGGTCTCCCCCACCTGCAAAAGCTTAGGAAACAGGCAGTAACAATCACCAGTTGTTAATTAAAAAAAAAAAACAAACCACAACCTTTATTAATTATTTAATAGGTGCCAGCTGAAGAAAGCAGCAGAGCTAACCAGAGGGAAGAAGTAAAAGCAGATTCCTTCAGATTCCAGTTGTTGTCCTGGAAAAAAATATGTCTCTGTGCTGTCAAAGTCCTTTAGGATTTAAGCCTTTTTATGTGTTTTGCCAGCAGGGCAGGCTTGCTGGGCCACTGCTGAGGCCAGTACAACCTTGTAAGTAATCTAACAGTGTCAGGTCTGCTCCTTAGTGTCCTTTGCTGCATTTCAGGCCGATGGGACCTAAACAAAACATGCCTGAGGGGAAGGGGGTATGTGTACATTGTTCCTAACTGTGTTCTCCTTTCAAATCCTCCCTGGCCCTGTTTTCGGAAGCTGCCTAAATCTGCTATCTGCCTTTATTCCTGCAGTAAGTTTTCCTGCATGCATTTACTTCTTCTACCATATCTGAATAAGGAAAAGGTCATTACCTGCATCCTGTCAAGAAATTTGCTAGCATGAAGTCCTGCAAGTCCTGGGGAAAGGGGAAAAAGCAGGAGTCGCCTGGAAGGACCAGGGAGCAGCTTGTGTTCAAAGCCCAGAGTTCAGAGCGTGGCTTATCGCTACACCTGTCCCACTGCTCCTTTGCTACACCAACAGGATAAGACCCACCAGCTACAGAAGGAGAAAAGCTTTCTAACCTGGCGACTTGTTTAGGAACTCTAGCAGCATCGTAGGTGCCTTCTCTGTCTCGCAGCTTCTCCCCGTGCAGGGGTGCAGGCTTGATTTCTCTCCTTTGTCACAGCAGCAGACAAAGCCATGGAAAAGAAATCTTTCACTTTTAAGTGGGGAAAACAACCCTTGTTCCAGGTGCACCTATTTCACCGCTGCTTCCTTATTGTAACTCTCCTGCCTGTCTTTTACGGTACAGGTGATGTAATGTTTACCAGCGATATGTTCTTGGCCGCCTTGAGCTCCTCAGATGAATTGCTGAGCTTCTGCAAACAGGTCGTGTGTTTGCTCCGAGCTGTGCCACTGTCACAGCAACCGGAGTCGTAAATTAAGTGTGGGTCATAAATAGAAATAGGTTTGACTTGGAAACTTGAGATCAAAATCTGTATCTCTATCCAGTTCGTCTGAATCCAAATTACTCTGTGCCTCAGGATAAGCCCACGGCATGAAAGGTTTGGTTTTATTTTAAATACTGAAGGATCTTTGACATAGAAGGATCGGAGATGTGGGCTTCTTTGCACGCCAGGATGGGGGTTTTTGTGTGTGTTAAGCCTAAGGCAGGTTTGCTATTAGAATGCTGCTGTGTTTTTATAAACAGCTTGGTTGCAGAGTTCACTTACTCTAATGGTGTTACTACAGGAGGCTTTTCTTATCCCGCTACTTTTTCAGAATCAAAGAACTGGATGAAAAGCTCAAGTGTTACTGAAATAAAAGCCGTCTCCTGGTTCCGGAGGGGTTGGCTGCTTCAAAAGGCAAAACAGTGCTGAATTACCTAGAAATCACACAGCCAATAGAGTTCATCCTTTTAAAAAGATTTTTGGTTTTACCTCCACCTTTCTAATTTTGAGGACTGATTCAGACTGTTTAATGTTTACAGTTACCAGAGCGGATGATATGAAATGGTGTATCTAGGAAAATCTTGTGGGTGAAAGAGCTGTTTTATCTACAGGGAAGTTTTACTTTACTGGTTTTAAGCAATGTAATAGAAAAAAGATAAACGAACGTATCTTCAATGGGCGCACAGACAGCTCATCCCTTTCGAAAACCACGTGAAGATGTCTCGTTCAATACTAACAAATAAGGTGATATAAGTAAAAACTTTTCCAGTTGAATTTATTGATGGTAAGTTTGTAGAATCATAGATTGGCTTGGGTTGGATGGGACCTAAAGATCATCCAGTTCCAACCTCCTGCCATGGGCAGGAACACCTCCCACCAACTCAGGCTGCTCAAAGCATCACCCAACTTGTCTGAGAAGCTCTGGGCACTGATATCTGAGCCATTCTGGAGTACAGCAATCTGTTAGGATATCGTTTAAAACTGGCAAGTCTTTTCAATTTGTGCCGTAAAGTGAACAACGCGATCATTGTTCTGCTTCAGGCCTGACCAATGGGATTGATCACAAAGTGCAAAAAAAAAAAAAGTTTGTTCTGATCTGTTTTCACTCATTTTGAACACGGGTTTCCTAACCGTGCTATTTCCAGATGCATTTCTTGTCTTGCAACATCTTGTGTTTTAAAAAAAAAAAACAACCATCTGGTCAAATTTCATGTCCTCTTACGTTATGATGAATGGTGTTTAACCGTGTGTCCAGATAGCTCTGCTGCGCATACACTCTGTCTTCTTAAGAAAATGCTATTTGTTAAATCACTTTCCGCTGCACCTGCAGAATCTCTCTCAAGCCCTGTAGCGTCTTTGTGACATATAATTAAAAAAGCAGGGCTAAAAGTCTCATTTTTCTAATCACTTGAAGCTAGGCAGAAGCACTTACTGCTGCTTTACTCAAGGACAGCTCGTTCTCTTTCTGCCCGTGTCAGCAATCAAACCAGTTATTACAGAAACATACTCGCAACTGGAGATGTTAGCCCAACTTTGACTCCGTTATTGCCTGGGGGTGTATGAAGATAGGGTGTAAAAATTTCTGTTGTGGAATGGATCAATGGGTCCAGAAGGAGTTGACCCATTCCCATTTCCAAAATTACTGTGCTTGCTCGATGGCTTTATCGGTTTAGGATGCTTTTCAGGCAAGGGAAGAGATGGATAAAATACCACCCCGGCATTTCAGTACTTTGTTAGCCTGCAGGAACTGAGTTGTAGTGACCACAGGGAAATGGAGATACTGAAAAGAGGTTTGACTCCTGGTCACAACTGAGATATGTAACATAGGTGAACAGGATGGCTGTTTGGGCCTTCGTCAGCGAGACCTGTGAGCTCAGGAGAATCAATTTGCTGATCTACATTCTTGACTACCTTGAAGAATCTGCTTTTCTACGCCTGCTGAATCAGTTTCTTCTCTCTTCTATAAGTATGCCTGGTATCCCACTTGTCGTTGAAGAGTAGCTGCTTACTAAACAAGGGGATTAGTGTGGCGTGTGCTGCTCCTGTCCTCTGCATATTTTGTGTTTATAACTAAATCCTCTAGTGCGGAGGGCTGGCTGGAGTTCAGCTTCCAGCCAGATGTTGCAGCACATGGCAGCGCCTCACCCTGCTGCTGCCCCTTCCACGCGGGGCACGTTGCATACAGAGCAGCTCTTGCTGCAGGTCGGCAAGAGAGAGCTGGACCTGGACCTAACCAGAACCCTTAATTTCCATAGAATGTTCCTTCTATTGCTCATCAATTATACTAAATTCCCTCAACACACTTCCAGGATGAATACCAAAGCTCCAACCTGCACAGCAGAGCAACACTGGAGTCCACAGAGCGAGAAATGCATGTGCCCACATGCTTTACAGCGGCATCTGATGAATAACAGCACGTTATGGGATGGAAGCACGGAGGGGACAAAGTCCTGACTAATTGTGCACGCACAGGCTGTAGGATGACTTATCAGCCAGCTAATAAACAGTGCAAGCACAGTTTGAAGGTGGGAAAGAAACCAGTCCAGAGGGAGAAAACTGTTGTCAAAGGAAGCGGGAGCAGTTCCAAAGAGCAAGTTTTGTGTGGTCTGCCAGAGAGTCAAGCACACTAGGCTGTACTTCAACACTGCCGCCAGTGCAGACCGTTTTAGAGATGTTTGATGGAGATCACTGAAGCTTTACCAGGTAGGAGTTTCATAAAGTGCAAAAGACAGGGTAGGCTTTTGAAGCAAAACGTGAGGAGCTGTATTATCTCAGAACCATCGGTTGGAAGACAACTGGCTGAAACCACACTGTTACACTTCTTGGCTGTTTCTACTAATTTAATCAGTTCTCTCTCTGCTAGAAGCGAGAAGGCAGCTCCCTCTAGTGATATGAGAAAATACATCAAGGGGAAAGACGTTACATACAAATCTTTGCAATCCAGGTTAAAATTCTGTGCTTTAAGAATAATCATAGAATCATAGAACAAACAGGTTGGAAGAGACCTACCGGATCATCGAGTCCAAGCATCCAATTTGCTTTCCCAACACAAATGACTTTAAACCAGTAGCCATGCTTCTTCTTCAACGTTTAGAATACTTTTTAAACAATCAATTTCAGCTTAAACCTTGTTAACCCTCAAATATATATAAAAAAGGAAACAAAAGTCTGGCTTGATGAAATGAGTCTTCTGGCTCGTTTAGTCCAATGTTGGTTTAGTGGCAGATAGTTATGGTTGGACTCGGTGATCTCAGGTTTTTTCCAACCTGGGGATTCTATATATTCTATATATTTCACCGAAAGGGTCATTGGGCATTGGAACAGGCTGCCCAGGGAGGGGGTTAAGGCACGGGTAGACGAGGTCCTGAGGGACATGGGTTAGTGTTTGATAGGAATGGTTGGACTCGATGATCCGGTGGGTCTCTTCCAGCCTGGTGATTCTATGATTCTATGTGGCTCACAGTTCAGCCACAAGGAAAAGGCACAGGGAAACCATTTTTTTAAATCACCTAGTTCCCTTATTCAGCAGCAACATACAAACTTGGGCACTACAGGCTGTGTTCCAAGGTTGTCCTGCTGTGCCAAGGAAAGCACAGCTCATCTTCCCAGCTCCCCGTGGAAGACACCTAATGGGAATGATGGAAAAGCTTTGTGTAGCAGCGTGTCTGAGATGTGCAAACCGCTTCCTCATCAGGTTACACTGAGTTTTGTGCATAAACTTATTAGAGATGCATATAAGAGCAACGTGAAATACTTTCCAGTGATGCCTGTGGAGATGTTTTTTCTTCATCACAGCATGTGTTTGAAGCATCCACAACTCTGGATTTTTATACTGACTGTGTTTAAAAAGAAAATTCAACGCTTAGGTTCACTGTCTTACCCCAAGCCCAGTGGTTACAAATACTTTGTGAATATCTGCTTCCTATCTGGTGCTTTATTGTCTTTGAAAATGAAATTTATTATTTTGGCAACTATATATAGAGGACAGAAAACGTTTCATGTTTTTGGTGAGCAATTAGCGGTATTTGAAGGTAAATATTGAAATGCTGCAGCAGCTGTGTAATTGCACATCATTGTGCTGCATCCACACGGTGACTTCTGCGTTCTGTGAAAGCGAACGGAATCAACTGCTGGTGTGATGCATTATAGCAAACAATGCCGCCTCGCGTCTGAATGCCCTTCTCCTGATAAGAGCGGGGAACAGATTCACTTGTGACCCATATTTCAAACCCACATTGTCTTTAGGATGACAGTTCTGGGCCTCGTCTGCAGCGACACGACCCAGACTGGAACTGCTGGTTTGCAGTCAAACCTTGGGCTTGAGCTCACTCGGAGCTGTCAGCTCCTTAAATGCTCCGAGAAGGTAAAGGTTCCTCCTGGCATAGACATGGGGCAGCGGTTCCTATCATCCCTGTGGTGAATAGTGGGTGGCAGGGTCTTTTTGCCAAATAGCTTCCAGAACTGGAGCCCTTGAGTATTAATGTTAAATAAACACAAAGTCTTTTGCTTATGGTAAACACTTCACACAACAGACTTGCAGTCCAATCATGCAAGATGCCCTCCTAGTCCCTGGGGTGTGGGGAGAAGCATAGCAAACGACGCTGGCTTCTCTACCACCTCAAAATCCAATATTACATATAAAATGTTGTGAGGAAAACAATGAAGAATCCTTAATAAGAGCAAAGGGGCTTTGTGAGTACCCTCTTTGAGGAAAGGTTATCTGATCTTGTTCTTTTGTCTCAGAAAAAAGCCCTTAAAACAATGCACCATCTGCTACTGTTTGGTGGAAGCAGGCAGAGATCTTTTCAGAGTGGCCTGCATGCTACTGTTTAACGTTTAACCCTTTCAGCCACAGACTTTCCCTTCTCTCCATGCCAANGAAGACAACTGGCTGAAACCACACTGTTACACTTCTTGGCTGTTTCTACTAATTTAATCAGTTCTCTCTCTGCTACAAGCAAGAAGGCAGCTCCCTCTAGTGATATGAGAAAATACATCAAGGGGAAAGACGTTACATACAAATCTTTGCAATCCAGGTTAAAATTCTGTGCTTTAAGAATAATCATAGAATCATAGAACAACCAGGTTGGAAGAGACCTACCGGATCATCGAGTCCAAGCATCCAATTTGCTTTCCCAATGCAAATGACTTTAAACCAGTAGCCATGCTTCTTCTTCAACGTTTAGAATACTTTTTAAATAATCAATTTCAGCTTAAACCTTGTTAACCCTCAAATATATATAAAAAAGGAAACAAAAGTCTGGCTTGATGAAATGAGTCTTCTGGCTCGTTTAGTCCAATGTTGGTTTAGTGGCAGGTAGTTATGGTTGGACTCGGTGATCTCAGGTTTTTTCCAACCTGGGGATTCTATATATTCTATATATTTCACCGAAAGGGTCATTGGGCATTGGAACAGGCTGCCCAGGGAGGGGGTTAAGGCACGGGTAGACGAGGTCCTGAGGGACATGGGTTAGTGTTTGATAGGAATGGTTGGACTCGATGATCCGGTGGGTCTCTTCCAGCCTGGTGATTCTATGATTCTATGTGGCTCACAGTTCAGCCACAAGGAAAAGGCACAGGGAAACCATTTTTTTAAATCACCTAGTTCCCTTATTCAGCAGCAACATGGAAACTTGGGCACTACAGGCTGTGTTCCAAGGTTGTCCTGCTGTGCCAAGGAAAGCACAGCTCATCTTCCCAGCTCCCCGTGGAAGACACCTAATGGGAATGATGGAAAAGCTTTGTGTAGCAGCGTGTCTGAGATGTGCAAACCGCTTCCTCATCAGGTTACACTGAGTTTTGTGCATAAACTTATTAGAGATGCATATAAGAGCTACGTGAAATACTTTCCAGTGATGCCTGTGGAGATGTTTTTTGTTCATCGCAGCATGTGCTTGAAGCATCCACAACTCTGGATTTTTATACTGACTGTGTTTAAAAAGAAAATTCAACGCTTAGGTTCACTGTCTTACCCCAAGCCCAGTGGTTACAAATACTTTGTGAATATCTGCTTCCTATCTGGTGCTTTATTGTCTTTGAAAATGAAATTTATTATTTTGGCAACTATATATAGAGGACAGAAAGGGTTTCATGTCTTTGGCGAGTAATTAGCGGTATTTGAAGGTAAATATTGAAATGCTGCAGCAGTTGTGTAATTGCACATCATTATGCTGCATCCACACGGTGACTTCTGCGTTCTGTGAAAGCGAACGGAATCAACTGCTGGTGTGATGCATTATAGCAAACAATGCCGCCTTGCGTCTGAATGCCCTTCTCCTGATAAGAGCGGGGAACAGATTCACTTGTGACCCATATTTCAAACCCACATTGTCTTTAGGATGACAGTTCTGGGCCTCGTCTGCAGCGACACGACCCAGACTGGAACTGCTGGTTTGCAGTCAAACCTTGGGCTTGAGCTCACTCGGAGCTGTCAGCTCCTTAAATGCTCCGAGAAGGTAAAGGTTCCTCCTGGCATAGACATGGGGCAGCGGTTCCTATCATCCCTGTGGTGAATAGTGGGTGGCAGGGTCTTTTTGCCAAATAGCTTCCAGAACTGGAGCCCTTGAGTATTAATGTTAAATAAACACAAAGTCTTTTGCTTATGGTAAACACTTCACACAACAGACTTGCAGTCCAATCATGCAAGATGCCCTCCTAGTCCCTGGGGCGTGGGGAGAAGCATAGTAAACGACGCTGGCTTCTCTACCACCTCAAAATCCAATATTACATATAAAATGTTGTGAGGAAAACAATGAAGAATCCTTAATAAGAGCAAAGGGGCTTTGTGAGTACCCTCTTTGAGGAAAGGTTATCTGATCTTGTTCTTTTGTCTCAGAAAAAAGCCCTTAAAACAATGCACCATCTGCTACTGTTTGGTGGAAGCAGGCAGAGATCTTTTCAGAGTGGCCTGCATGCTACTGTTTAACGTTTAACCCTTTCAGCCACAGACTTTCTCTTCTCTCCATGCCAACATTTGTTTTGAGCAGAGTGGTGATGCCCTGCCCCTCACCCTCGCCTTAGCCAGCCCTGCAGGATTTGGAGCTGATCTCTCCATCCACCCTGCACCCTTTGCTAACCCCTCTAAGTGTTCTGCACCTTGGTGTCTCTTGCTGTATAATACCCCTCACTTATCTAATGTGGTAATGATGAAGAATTAATTTCAAAGCTCCTTGAGACCTTCAGATGAAGCTGCAAGGTGCTAAAAAGGTCTCTGATCTGGGTGGAGTTTGTTCCACCTGTAGCTGTCTCCGTGTAAGGGCACAGGAGTAACCTGAGGTGCCGCTCTGCTGAATTCACACCTGGGAGATAACACTGCACTGAAAAGGAAAAGCTTTTCTATTCCATTTTCTAGTGGGGTGTATCTGTTAAACTGGACATGAAGGTTGAGGGACAGTTTTCCACATATTCATCCTTCACCTTTGAAATCTGGAGCGTGAACCAGCTGTTGGACTCCCCCCACCCTCCTCATCCTAGAAGACCGAGGGTGTTCAGAATTCTCTTGCTTCAAAGGGGCTGGTTTTTCTCTTGCAACAGCATAAGACGCACCGGGGTGGGAACTGAGTAACCCCCATGCTCTGAGGCTTTGGGGAACGCCACCTTACCCAAGTCCTGCTCAAAGCCGTGGTGAGTCTCGGCGCCAGGGCTGGAGGTGGCAGAGGGCTGCACCCCGAGGCTGCTGGGTGTCCGCAGGCTCTCTCTGGGAGGCTGGATGGCAACTTCTTCTCGGTTCTGAATTTTCAAAATGGTCTCACACCGGTAGTGATTTCTCTGAGCTGTGAGGTCCCTCTGCGGGCTGTGTCAAGGTGACAACAACAATTAACTCTGAGAGTTTTTCAGATTGTGCATGTTTACAAGCAATCTTTTGAACTAAAAAAAACGGTTATTTCATATTAACAAAGCTATCGCTTATTAAATCGTGATAAATGGAAACAAGAGACGCTGAAAAGTCATACCTGCCAATGCACAAAATCCCATTTCTTGCACCGTGCTGTCGTCAGGATCGTTAACAATGCTCCTCTTGACCTGCTCTAAATACTGCTCTGAAAGAGCTGGATATTTTTCATCCCAGCGGCAAACAAACAGCCACCTTGCAGCTTTGAAGCTTAATTTATGAGGGCTGCACTGTACAATCTGTGCCATTGTTAGGACTCGGTTGCACAATGCAGCTCTGGACCTTGGCAAAGCTTTTTGAAATCGTTTTAGAAAAAAGAAGTGCCAAAGCGCCGTTCTCTGCTCCAGCATTTCTAGGACATGTGCTGAGCATGGCGAAGATTCACCATATACACTTCAATATTTCAAACCAATATCAGCATGTGATCCTGACAGAGATGTCAGCTAACCGGTTTTACTTCATTTTGATCTGTAACTCTCTGAGCTTAACTAAAAAGATTAGGAAGAAAGGTGTGAAAATGGGCATTTATTGATGAAGCCTCAGCTGAAACACAAGCAGGGACACCGAGACGCGTTGGAACAGTGACAGATGTTTTCTTTTTTATACAGAAAAATGAATGTGATTTTTTTTGTTTTCCTAATCGGCAATCAGCTTAGGGAAATCTCATTTCATTTTTCTCATTAATAAGCTTTTCTTTGTTTTTCATGACCCAGAAACTGCTAAAACGATTAGAACAGCTCCCGCTAACGCGTCTTGGATGTCGTCTTCAGAAAGTGGGGGGAAAAGTGGATGAGAGAGAAAGAGAAGAGGTAATGGGGATTTCCTAAAAAGCAGTTCTAATACTTGTTGGGCAAACGCACTGAGTAACGTCTCTGCACGTATGTTGTGTTAGTTTTTTAGTCAAAGCCACTGTTCCCTTTGCCTGCTTCTCTTTGAAAAGGCTGATGTCGAGGTCCAGATCCGCTCCTGCCTGTTTCTTGGGAAGGCTGCTGTCAACATCAGTGGAAATGGATGCAAGAAGTACTGAGATCACCCAGGAGTGGCCATCAGCCCCTCTCCTCTAGACACAACCAGCTCTGCAGTGGGTATAAACCATCACAATTCTCAGCTGAGGCTCTTAGGATTTGCAGCAGCTAAAGAGCAAGCGTTATTGGGTCCGCAGTAGGAGGCAGAGCTCTGATCTAACAGCTCAGCACACCAGGGCTCTGCCTGGCAGCTGCTTCCTCTGCCCCCTCACCAGTGCTTATGGCAAAGCGTTTGGATTTTTTTTTGACTCTCAGGAGACACTGAATGTAAGAGAAAGCCACTTCCGAAGGTAACTGGATCAAAATAAGGATGAAATTGCATCCACTTTTTCTGGCAGTTTGGGTAATTCCCATCAGTGAGTCATTCACATTAGCAACAGATCTCTGCCAGCCGCCCTTGTGGGACGGCAGAGCAGCCGTGCATGAAATGAGAACGATTCTGATGGAAAGAGGCACCTGCGGGATTCCTTGCATCAACATGATTCACTGTTTTCACAGCTCCAATTAAAGACGTAAACATAGAACCGTGCTGCCAAAACTGGCTGTGGGTAAGATCACGGTTAAGAGCCCTGTTTTGGTAACACGGGATGTTTTGTATTTGCGGGTGAGGCTGACAAAGACTCTGCTTTTATCAGGCGGCTTTGTTCAGATGAACTCCTGGAGAGAATATTCGTTGCAGCCAAGTGTGGACTCATAACTCGCTGTCACCGGTATTGACAATGGAAGTCAGAGCACAGACCCAGTTCAGGAGCTTTTCCTCTCATATTTTCTATCCTAGCTCTGGCTGCATTGGTGATGAGATATACAGACACAGATTCACCCAGGGCTAAGAACACAGTGACGTTCCCACCTGTTAGCAGAGCCCTGATAGTTTTTGTATGCCAGTCAAGAGGCCGGCTTCCTTCTCTCCTTCTAACATTCTTCCCTATGGAGTTCATGGACTCACAGTGTGGAAGTTTCTGGAGCAGAAGAACAATATAGCAACACTTCCCACTTTTAATCTCTAAATACGGTGATATTTTATCTGCAAGTACCTCTCCTCATCTTTTGAAACAGCGCTTGCAACGGGGGCGTGATTTATTGTTTGAGAGGTTTTATTGGTGAGGGTTTTTTTTTTTTTTTTCTTTCTCTGTGAGGACTTTGACTCCACTGCTCCAACACCCCGGGAGCTTTGCTTTCTCAGTAATTACATTGTTCAGGAAATCGCTGCAATCTGTCTTATTTCTACTCTGTCTGATGCTTGTCCATTACGGCAGAGGGGCTATTCCCACGGGGGCCAACAGGATTCCACACCTACCTTCCATTACTGTGAATTAGAGTTGCATATAAACACGCTCGCATCAAGACAAGAGTAATGGACCCCACCAATTCCTTCAGCCTGGCAGGCTGTGCTCTCTGAGGTGCAGTTCTGACTCTCTTCACTGCCCGCTCCAAGTGCCAAGTGCTCATGTTTCCTACATTTGCCATCGTCTGTGACACGACAGCTCCATAATCCTTGCAACCGATCTCTCTGAGCAGAAATCAGCCCGGCCTGGGTGAACGTGGTAGTTGCGCACAAAGAACAGGGGTTTAACTCTCAGTAATTCCAGTAATTACTGTTCATAACTTCAGTAAGCTGAGCTGTCTGGGCTTATCTCTCTAATTTTCATTTTCCTCTTGTTTACTTTGCGCTGTAAACAATCTTCTGAAGAAGAATGCTGCGCCTTATACCCTGCCTTCAGTTAAAAAAACCTGCTTGTCTTCCCACTAGAGCTTTCTGCAGTTTAACTGCAAGTAGGTTGGTGCAACCAGCTCGGTCCCAGGCTCCGGAAAACTGCCTATTGCACAGACCACACCGACCCCGCCTGTGCCGGGGTCCCACAGCACCAACCGCGCATCCTTCTCTCTGAATGGGAAGTTGGGGACGCGGCGCACATATGTCCTTTCTTCTGTAATGCCCGTCCAAGGCGTATTTAATCTTCTGGGTCTCAGGGGATTTACCCTCTAAGGGCAGACTTCTCAGCAGAGATGTGTGGCCCCTGCGGGGACGCCGGCTTTGTCCTTCGTGGCTGGACAGGGTCACAGCCTGGTTTGAAGTCAGAGATTGGGTCTGAATGAACAAGTTCCTCCATGGCCCGTGCTGCCACCAGAGATCCACCTGGGCCAGTTACACACGTGTGTCCTTGCTCCCCAAGATACAGGCTAAACACAATAGTTTCTATTGACTGTCATCTACATTAAACAATTAATTAATGTAGAATGACTGAAACCAACTTTCATTAATGTAATCCTTTTTTATTTTCTAAACTCGCTGCTTCAAAGCCTATTTTCCATGCTAATCGCCACGCTCTGACATGTGTCCTGTTCAACAAAACCTGGCGGTTGGGAGCAGGTGTTGCTCCACTCACACGCAGCCTGTAGAGCTGCAGCAGTCGGAGGTTTTCACTCACTTCTGGAGCAAGGTGAAAACAATGACAAAAAGGGAATTTATGTTACTCAGTTGATTAAACCTCTCTTTAACTTACGGTGAGAAGAAGCTTAGTGGAGATATAACTAGGTACTCATAAAGACAATCTCTTGTGCAGTGTCACACAGCATCACGGAATGGTTTGCATGGCAGGGACACCTCCCACTGGATCAGGGGCTCCAAGCCTCATCCAGCCTGGCCTCGAACACCTCCAGGGAGGGAGCACTTCGCTGGGCATCCCGGGCCTCCCCACCCTCCCAGGAAAACATTTTTTCCTAAGATCTCATCTCAACCTCCCCTCTTTCAGCTCAAAACTGTCCCCTCTCATCCTATCCCTGCCCTCCCTGATCAAGAGCCCCTCCCCAGCTTTCCTGGAGTCCGTTTCAGCACTGGAAAATGCTCTAAGGTCTCCCCGGCGCCTTCTCTTCTCCAGGCTGAACACCCCCAGCTCTCTCAGGCTGCCCTCGCACGGAAAATGCTGCAGCTCTGGGACCCTCCCCGAGGCTCCCCTGGTCCCTCTCCACCCGCCTGGAGCGCTCAGAAGCGGCTGCTGCGGAGTCCCCTCTGGCTGTGCTGGTGGCGCCCCCTGGCGGGCAGTGCCGGTACCGCAGCGCCCCCAGCGGGGCTGAACCCCACTCCCAGCTCTCCTGGTCTCTTGCTGGCAGGTTGTGTCTGGGGCAGAGCTCCCTTAGGGGCACCCATCTCTCCGGGAAAACGCGGCTGAATCATAGAAATAAAAGAATTGTTCGGTTGGAAAAGACCTTTGAGATCATCTACAACTCAGGTAGTTGCTCTCTCCAACTACCTGAAAGGNCTATGATTCTATGACTTGTTACTTGGGAGAAGAGACCAGCACCCACTCTGCCATAACCTCCTTTCAGCTATTTGTAGGCAGTGGTAAAGGCTCCCCTCAGCCTCCTTCTCATTCCCATCGCTCTCTCCGCTCTCCCCAAAGAGGTGGTTCCCTCTTCCAGTTCATCTTGTCACAAACCTGCCTACCTGGCAATTCCCTGGGTGAGGAGTTAAGAGCCATCTGGCTTCGCTCTGAATTGGTGCTATTTATTTTAACTGTGTGTGCGTGTGGCACATTTAGCAAAGAATAATATATCCAGATTTGTTTACCTTCCAGTGAGGAATCTGTGAGGTGGAGAGGCTGGGCTGGTTATTGGCTTTTCATGCAATAGGTTTATGTCCACCTCGGAGCCCTTATTCACAAGAAAACCTTTTAAAAAGACAAATGAAGGCATTTAATAAATATGCTCTTTGTAGAATTGAAATAGACTGAGCTTTTTGGCATCTATTCTCTGCCTCCTTACGTGGGAGCACTTAACCGCTGCATAGCTCTTCTTATCCACAGATTTCTAAATATATGGGATAAGGCTTGTAATTCCTTTCTTGCTTCTGGGAAAGGCTGGCACCAGGAGGTGAAGCGATGTGTCCAAAATCACTGGCAAAGCCACAGATAAAATTAAGAGATGTAGTTTCATAGGTGTAATGAGAAGAAGGTAATTAAATCATTAGCCAAGTTAGAGCGTTACTTCCGAATGTGATTTGCTGGAATTTCATGGTTCAGCCCTACTGATCTAAACATACTGAAAGTGTATGGAGTGGTGCTTGCACTGCTGCTGCCAGAGGGCCCCTAGGCTGCCTGTGCTGCTTGCTGAGGGTGCAAGTGGCTCCTCTTGGTGTTAGATTTGTGAGCTGTGCAGAGAACAAGCTGCAGACACTCAAGGCTCCAGCAACCGCTTCTTCTGAGCAGTATAGATACAGCCTAGAAGAACCCCCAGCTCAGGGATTTCCCAAGACACAGCACTTCCAATAGCAAAGGGGAGACGAGGCTTAAACACCACTTTGGGGCTTGGAAAGAGTTGGGCTGTGGCCTCCGAGTCTCACTTGCATCGTGTCAACGTGACTTACCTTGCAATGAATTTCTTGGGTCTTCCCCAGTGTCAAGGTGCCTCTGTCCTGTGTTATGAGTGACCCACGGGAATTCTTTGCTTACAGCTCTCCCACCAGGTAACGATATTCCCTTCTCTCTGTCCAGGGCAGTTGCTCCCTCGGTGCTTCCCACAAGGCTAATCCTATCCAGTCCATGAAATTCCCTATTTGATGACACATGTAGCACATCTGGGTCATCCAGAAGCATTTGTATAGTCATTGTCTTGTTTTGCTTATCCTCGGATGTCTCAGGTTCTAGGACAGGAGACCCATTGGAAGGGTCCAAGGTTGTCTCTGTCAATGTTTTGTCACCAAAGTCTCTAACCGACCTTGCTGCATTCAGTCTCTTAGTTGCCATCTCAATCTTTTCTGTGAGTTCTTTGGACAGACCGTGTATGGCTTTCACTCGATCCTCTTTACTTCTGTATGGAGAAAGACCAGAAGTTGAGTCCTTGGAGTAAGGTTTTGTGTCTTTCTGAGGAAGAGAAAAGCTCAGAGGAGGCGTATGCGGAGCTGAGGGAGAGCAGCTCCTCCAGTTTTCACATTTCAGTGGACTGAGAAACCAGCATTCGGGTTCCAGTGGTGCTGCAGAAGCTAACGCCTCTCTTTTTATAGGTGACTGAACTGTTTCTAGAAGTTGATTCCTGTTTAAACAAAGAGGAGAAAAGTCACAGCATAAAGACAAAGTAACTGTAGCTTTATGCACACACCAGTATCCTCAGCTAAAGCCCTTCACAAAAGAAAAAGAAACAGCTTTCTCTGTCTAGAGGTACATTTCTTGAATGACAGATTCAGGATGGAGCATGAGCTGCTGACAGATGCGGAGTAGACCCACTGTACTGTGAGAAACCTGCAGTATGAGCTGAGAAAGAGACTTTCTAGGATGCTTTTTAAGTCTGAGTACCTGCCTCTGTGATCTTTGCTTGATAGAGTAGAGGATGTTTTATCCCCCCAGGCCGTGGAACTGCTCTTCAGGATTCCAGCACTGGTTTGCTCCTGAAACACAAGTGAGTGTCAGTGTAAGCACGGAATAGCTGGGCAACAGCAGGGAAAGGCTTGGCTTTTGTTTCACATAACAACTGGTTCACGTAACTGGAAAACAGCATCCCCCAAACAGCAAACCTCTTCTTTTAGCTCAAGCAGTGATGATTTCCAGGCTTTTGGCCCTGAAGTCAAAGGTTCCAGCCTTACTAATGAACCTTGCTGTTCTTGCCATAATTAGAAGCTAATAGCTCTATTTTTCCCACATAAAAAAATTTTCTCCCTGGCACTTCAAAGCGTTCGGATGAAGCGTTTCATCTCCCACACGGTGCTGTACCGAC
This sequence comes from Piaya cayana, assembly GCA_013389865.1. Taxonomy (NCBI): domain Eukaryota; kingdom Metazoa; phylum Chordata; class Aves; order Cuculiformes; family Coccyzidae; genus Piaya; species Piaya cayana. The sequence goes on from WAAB01001865.1 coordinate 31,787, forward strand.
CAAGATTGGAGAGTTTCAGCCTGCCCCTCCTTTCTGACTTACCTGCTCCCATTTACACTGAGGATTTTCTTTTGCAGAAGCCGTTTCCCTGCTGAGCTTGCGCATCGGGTCAGAATATGTTTTCTTTCCCACAGCTTCTTTCTGTTTCCTGTAAACTTCTTGCAATCTCTTATTTCTCATCTCCATGGCCTGCACCAAAGACTTTTTCTCCTCTAGCCTTTTTTTCTTTCTTTCTTCATTCTTTTGATACATAAACTCCTGAACAATTTTGGAGCTGTAGGTGTGAGATTTTTTAATGTTTATGCTCATTTTTGAAGGGTGCTTAAGGTTTTCTTTCTCCGACCCTTTCTGTGCAGGGCTGCTTGAGTCTTTCTGTCTTTGAGATGCGTTTTTTCCTCTGCTGCATCTTCCTGAGGTGCTGGACTTGGTTCCGTTCATTAACGACGATAGCATCTTCTGCCCACCGAAGGCAGAGGGAGTTGTGCCCTGAGATCCAGGTGAAGGAGAACGGATCCCTAGGTATCGCTGCAGATCTTCTACCTTTTCTTTCACAGTATCTTTCGGGAGGCTGGTTTGTCTGTGTCCCTCATGGCTTTGCAAGAGCAGGTTCCTGAGTATTTGTTTTGTATCCTTGGAGGGTGCGTTACTGCCCATTTCGACAGGCTCGCTGTGGGGAACCACGCAGCTTTTAAATCCAGGGCTTTCCTCCCCAGCTTCTTTTCCCTTTTCTCTGGAGCTGTTTTGCATCGCTGGCACTGCTACAACTCCTCTATCAGGTTCTGTGGAAAGCATTTGGAGACAAAAGTGGGGTTATGACTTCAGAGATGTGTCAATTTCTGTGTCCATACCGTGCACCTCAAAACCTGCTTCCTACTCTAGGTCTGAGGACTTAAGTGTGAACCCAGGCTTCTACGTCTGCTGTCATATCTGCAATATTCTAGGGAGAAATAAAATCTGTAAGGGTGATATTTGAATTTGCAGTGGCCAATCGTACAAATGACGTGTAGTTTGTTAACTTGACGAGTGAGTTATTGCAAGAGTTATTACAGATAGGTGCTCGGAAGGGCTTTGAAACCTCTCGTTTCTGCAAGTTTTAATAAACCACTTTTGTTTGTTTGTTTGTGTGCCAAAAC
>WAAB01001872.1:0-14557 GCA_013389865.1 Piaya cayana
AATTTCTTACCCTGAGGAAGAACAAAAAAGTTCAGCAATTAGTCTGCCTGCAAACACTCATGCAAGAGATTTTTTTTTAACTTTCTTTGTCTTTAGACTTCATTGCATGAGTGGATCTGGTGTTAGATCTGTTTTCTCTCACCCTTTTTGATAGCTTCAGTAGCCTTTGTAACACATGTTTAAGCTCACAAGGAGTTTGCAGCAAGGTCTCCTGCAATTGTCAGTGGTCCTGATAAGTCTTTACTGCTAGTGATAAAATAATCATTAAAGACTTTAGTAGGGCAAAGATGCTCTTTTAATGTTCAATTATTGGGGTTTTTTTTGTATCATGTCAGCTCTAAAATTGCCAAAGACAGTTATTTCTGTAGGGATTTGTCCAGACTTTTCCAATTCCCAGTTTGACAGCAGACTACAAGTTAGTTTTCATTCTGAAGAGTCTCTATTTACTGCAAAGTCAAGAGAACAAGGCAGCAAGGAAGGTAGTTACACTGCAAATTTGATGTGAAATCCAAGATAAGTCTGCTGCAGAACAAGCCAGACAACTACTAATTTATTTCATTTTACAGTTTTTACTCTTGGCCACGGGGTGGAATTTGTGTAGTCTGAGTGGGCTGCCAGCTCTAAGCAATAGATGTGACAAGACTGCAGAGAGGAGCTGTGCTGTCAGGAAGCTTTGGGCTTCCTCCTCCACTTCCCCATCTTGGACAATGGAAATCAGTAACGCTGTGGCATTCGTTGTTTAAAGCCAAAAGCAAATGCCTCACTAGATAGCTTTTGGCATTTAGGCAAACGGAGAAGAGTCTGATGAAGTCTGGAATATATTTAACAGCATTTAAAGGAATGGACCTGCCCAGACTGAAGGCAGCTGACATATTTATGAAGAATAGTTCATAGGCTTTTTCATTGCCTGTTTGACAGCCTCAGAATGTACTGGAAGCAAAACAAAAGTTCAGGGGAATGACAGACACTGACAATTAGTGATTATCAGTTGGAGCTTACATTGTGACTTCCAGTTCCATGTACTGTGCATTAGGAGTGTGGGGGTGTTATCAATGCAAGGTGAGCTCTGAGGTCCACCTTTTACTACTAATGCAGCTACAGAAGGGGTTTTTTTTCTTTTTGTGACTAAGTCTCAGCTCCAGCTGAGCTTTTGCTTTCCTACCACCATCCCTACATGCCTGGACAATGTTATGAAATTCTCTCTTCATACTTCAAGGAGGAAAGTGTAGAAATATGAAGCAAAATGTAAAACCTATAGAATTAATTGAGCAGTCTAGAGACCCGATAGAGTGGAAAACATTTATCAACACTGTAAGAAAGCAAAACCCTGTTTCTTCATCAGTTTACTTTTAGTTCTCATTCTGTATTTTCTGTAGCTGATCCTGCAAGATTCTGAGCTAATTGCAGAAAAAAAGCAGTATTTTATGCAAGTAGGTAATAAAAGTACAAGAACCTTTTCCTTGTGCTTCACTGTCATGCTTGCCTGGTTTCCTGGATTGTATGCAGTGCTTACAATTTGTGTGATGAACTTTGAATGAAGTATTTACATGTGATAACTTGTCAGATTTTGGTTTTGATACAACTTTCATACGGTGATTTAGATGATGCAGCAAATTACTTCGGAACTTAAAACTGTTAAAGTTGTATCACCTGGCCAGGTGCATCTTGGCAAACTACGACACCTTTTTTTTTGTGTGATATGCTGACATTCAGCCTTGCTGGAAAACTTGGCACCACAGCCAAAACACAAGACAAGACATGTTATTGCTGCCTATGTGCCTTATCTTTTCCACCCTTTTAATACCTCTTAAGCTAAAGTAAGGCAACCTATTCTTTATAATGGTCAGTTACTGCAGAAGGGGAGAGCTGGCAGCTGGCTGGAAAAGGAGCTGAAATATGGATAAACTGCTGTGAGCAGTCGTGCAGCAGGCATCAGTCACTTGCTAATCCTGTTTGTTAGTTTTCAGGGGATTTTGCCTTCTCAACGTTTGGTCCTGTTTCTTTAGGATACATCCAGTGCCTTTACTTGAAAATCAGACAAAAATGTTGTTTGTGACCTGAAATCAGGTTATTTTTATCTTCAGGAATTTGCAGTTCATCCAGTTGTATGTTATGAATCCAGTTCATTCTGGGCGGGATTGTGGCTTGATTGCTTTACAAGCATTTTGAGCACTTCAAGTGTTCTGCAAACTGTTTTAGGAGCTTTATAGTCCTTTTTACTTCTTACAAATTAGACTAGCTAACATGCTTTCTGGCACTTGTGACACCTGAAACCATACTGACCACACAGAAAACTGGCTGAGCCAGTTCTCTGGTGGAGTGTGGCAAACAGCTTCCTAACACTGAAGCTCCGTGGCTCCAGCTTTTCTTTTCTTTTTCTTTTTTTTTCATTAAGCTGGGGGAAAATATCTTTCAAAACCTGGTCGACTTACTGACTGATATAACACGAGATCACAGCATGGTTTGGGCAGGTTTATCCTGCTATGAGAGGTTTCTGAGCTGAGGCCAGGGTGTTGCATTTTTCAGACATGAACCAGAGTCAGAAAGAAAAAAATCTCCAGCCCAATTTGCATTAGGATCATTAGGGAGGAAGGTCTAATTTGAGTTTGAGAACCTATTTTGAGTGTGAAGAGCAGAAGTTTTTAAATATCTGCCTTCTCCTCTGCTATTTGAACTTTTTTTTAAAATTAAAAAACCCCATAAATTGGTGATGAATAATATAGCATTTTATTTAAAATGTTTCAAATTTGGATTTCAAATAAACACTCTGTTCTTCAGCTTCTTTTTGGGACTTTTGAAGTGATACTTATGTTATAACAGGATATATAGTACATATTTATACAAATATATAATAAGTTACGGCAGATGAAGGGATAGATGCTTTCTTCAGCTGGTGTCTCATTGCCTATGTTCTTGCAACCAACAAGGTCACTTTAAGTAATGTTTCTTTAGAATTTTAATCTTCAGCTTCACTACTACATTAATTACTTGGGTTCGATTCCAGCTGTTTTAGTATTGGATGAATTCAGTGCTACCCTTCTGAAGGGGATGAGGATTGTTTACTTTTATTCCTGTTTACATTTGTTTAATCCTGATAATCAACCAGATGCACAAATTTCTGCCAAATGGTCTGTTTAGTAAGCACTTACCCAGAAACCTCACCCATTCTGCAGTTACTGCAGTAATGCAGTATCAGTTTTTGCTCAGCTCTTTTGTACAATTTTCTATAATATCTTTGTGCTGAGGAATGTGTTATTCATCCCTCCTTGAAGTACATAAGCCCCAAGACTGACACTCGAGACAGCCTTCCCAGACTAGTGGCAAAGCTTTTCTGGTCTGTGACATGAGTAATTTTCCCTTCCAGAGCCAAGACCTCTGCTCAACACCCCTCCACACATTTCTGCCTTTGTGAAGTGGTTCTGACTTGGTGAATCAGGGTCTCTAGTGGTGCAGCATAGCTGTGCCTGGGGTGGAGAGGTTCCAGCAAGTATCAGCCTGCCTACCCCACAGCAACTGAATATTCATAAGACAGTTGCCTTCTGGTATCATTTGTATTGGGGGAACCTAAGGCAGATAAAGGACTTGGGAAGCACAGAGTGTTTCACCTTGGTGTTTAACTGTTGGGGTTGCACTCAGTGTTCCTCTGTGAAATCGGGATCCGACCCAGTGCCCTGTTTTTCTTTTGGAGCATTACTCACTTGCGATGTGTCACACAAATCACGTAACAGAACAGCACAGCTCCCCAGGGTAACATTTGAACTAGGCCTGCTTTCAGTCATCTGGTTTTCTGTTCTCTTAGCTGCCAGACCTTTGCTAAACTTCACGGTTATCAATTTTTCGTCGTGCTGTCTTTTCAAAGTGCATCATTTCTCCAGCCTTCCTAAGGTCTTCACAGAATGCTCTACATATGTGAACATCTGAATGATTAACAGCCCGATTTTGACACATTTCATATATGAGCATTCAACTCTAGTGTTCCTGTAAAATTTCTTACAAAAAATCTTCAATACAATGAATATTGATTCCCCTATCCCTTATTATGTTGCCGATACAGGTAACTGCTTTCAATTCATCTTCACCTTTGGCTTCTTATGGTAACTCATTAAATGCCTTTCCAGGGATTTAGGGATTTTCGATTACTTTGACTCTACTGTTGTGTTCCCTTTAACTTTCATGCTGCAGCAGTAGTTTTCAGCTTGTATTCCCACAGCTGTTACCTACCTGTCTGAGGTGTCACGGAGACTGGGCACAGGCTGTCAGATCTCACGTAGTAGATGCAACCAGCATTTCCTATATGTCCAAGGGTCCAGAGGAGAAATGTCTAAGTTGCTGTGAACATTCACAGCAGTCAGGAGAGAGTGTAAAGGAGGTGTAGAAAGCAGACAGCAAATCTCATCTGGAAGTTTCATTAGCTTTTTATAGTGCTATAGGCAGTCAGGTAATCATTTTTTATTAACAGCAACATAAACAGAATTCTGCCCAAGTAGTTGAAGCACCTCTGATGCAGGGAGGAGATGAGAACATACTGTTTCCTGACCAAGTCTGAGGTGTTCCTGATTTGCCTCCTCTTCTTTGTCTGCTAGAGGTCAAAGAAGTTGAGCATCTGGTCTATGGAGCTGGTAAAGCACCTTTGTCAGCTTAGTACCAGAAGACAATGTCTTAACATGGGGGGCATCGTCTGCCCAGTGTCTGATCGTTCAGTTCCAATTGTTCAGTGCTGTAAGTATAAAATGAGGAGCAGTCCTGGCAGCCTCTAGGATCCAGCCTTCTCTCTCCATGCACACTCTGTAAATTTTTTATGGTTTAAACCTGTACATTTCTCTTTTTTCTGTACCAGTGACAGATTTTAGGCCTTTGTTCTACAGTTTATTTTGATACGTTTGTTTGTGTTTGTTCTGTCAGTGGAGTTCCAGTGTGTCAGTGTCATCCTAGGTTTAGGAATGTGGCAGAAATCTGAAGATATTAACAGATAAAGAAATATGTTTTATGCATGTGCCTTGGTGGTGTAAAGAATGGAAAATGCTGATTACTTTTGACAGGGTGGGTTGAACAGCACCACGCTTCTGCATTACGTTTTGCATTTGAAATGTTAATTACAGGTTACTCATTTACTGAAAATGTAAAGGGTACGTGCACTATAAATGTAGGTCATACTGCTACACATGAAAACCTCTGCCCTTACAGCTGAAGATACACCAGGCATTCTCTCGAGGGGCAGCAGAGACAGGGCACACTTGACTTGATCTACATAGTTCACCGGATCTCACATCTGTGTTATGATACCAGAGTTCAGGTGCTTCATTTCTTACTTTATTTTGTCACTTCATTGTCCAAAGAGAATACCAACTAAGTGTGAAATAAGCCAATGTTTGCATGTGCCAATGAATTTTTTTGCAATTGCATCTGTTAGATGGTGTGGGTTCTTTTTTAATGGTTATTCAGGAGTCACTCAGCAGCTAAAAGGAAAAACTTATTAAATATTTAATGTCTCTGAACTGCTCTGAGATTGAAATAATCCTGTTTCTGCAGCTTTGGTTTAACATAATGGACTGTGAAAGGAGGCCAATGATTATATGACCATCTGAGAGTAAAAGTCAAACCTAAATCAAGTGTGTCAGCAAACAATGGAAGGCTTTTGATAAAAATCCTGCTGACAAAAATATAGCAGAAATATAATCTATTCCAAAGTAAAATATGGAGTACATGACAGTTTAAATGTTCATAAGATAAAATACAGTCTAAAATTAAAGAAATTAATATACAATTCTTTGTATTATTTAACCCTAAGGGAATGTTTTTGTTATCCTTGGTCAGCAGGAGTAGCACTTTATTTTATGACTATATCTGCTGCAACTGGACAGACCAGTTATTCCTGGCATGGAATGCTGCTCAGTGGGCCTGCAGCCACCTGACTGCTGCCCAACTATGGAGCAGCACATTTCAGAGAAACACAGGGCTTGCTTAAAGTTTGGGATGACCTCTGATATTTTGGAAGATTGTTTGAATCAATAAGTCCCTGAAAATCTTCTGGGAACAGTCTTTACTTGTAAGAAAGAAAGATTTAAAAACAAACAAACAAACAAAAAAACCCCAAAAGCTAGGCTGGTCATTTGGTTGTACCTGTGAAACTGTCAAAACAAAGGGAGTTTGGCAGACACAGCTGGGGCAATGGAAACATCACAGCTTGCATTCAGATGCAGCACAGGCTGCTGAACATGTTTAATTTGGTGATATTAAAGTAAAGCATCATTAATAGTCTGAGAAGAGGCATTCAAGTCTTGAGGCTTATGTCTAGATTTCAAGTTAACCCTTGTATGTTCTGACACGATTTCAGGGAAGGCTGAGATGTATTTATCCAATAGGTGTAACGGGTAGATTACTTTTCATCCTTCCATCCTTCTGTCCTTCCTTAACAATAACCACAAAGTTGCATGTTTGAGCAATCTTTGTATGAGTGTGTATCTACTTTCATCCAGCTCTGGATGACAATGTTGAATTTGCCTTTATTGAGTCAATGTTATTTAATAAATTGATGTTTTGCAGACTGGTATTCTATTCATTATTTTTCCACTTAAGGATGTGGAAAATCTGAGGCAATTTCTTTACTCTTCCTGTTAGCCACTGTAATTAGAGGTGCTGAGGAAAAGATGATGAATTGTTCTTTTATCAGTCCTGAGCAATAGGAATGCAATGGACTTGCCTGCTCTGAAGCAAAAGCAAGGCAACAAAGAGGAATTTACAATTTAAAAATCAAGCAACCAACCCCATGAGACTGCTCTCTGTCACAGAGAGATATTTAAAATAATCCTCTCTTAAATCTTACACTAATGCCTTTGATTTTCTTTTTTTTTTCTTTTTTAAAACCAGACTTTCTTTGTTGTAATAGAATCCACTCAGCTGATTCTTCACCCTGTGCTGCTGGTGTTGTAACACTAAATAAAGCCCACATCTTTCCTTCATTCATTCACCATTAGTGCAGGGTCTAATTTGCCTCAAATTATGGTTAGACTTCAATGAAATTCCATCACCTTAACATGAGGAATAGGAGCCTGTGGCACGGAAATTTTGATGTCTGATTTTAATTTAGTTTTTGATTGATTCTTCTTGGATAATTCATGCTTTACAAAGACAGAAGATGTTGGAGTTTGGAGGCCCAAATTAAAAGTTGTTCTTAGATTTCAGCAGTTAACTTGCATCTTTGGAAGTGACAACAAAATATGCTCATGATTCATAGCTTAGTTCCCCCAGACAGCAAACAAGAACACTTCAGCTGAACAATTATCTGCAGACAATAAAACCTCAATTTCCTTTCAAGCACTGAAATTTCCTTTAGATTAAATAATTCCACGTTTGAGTGATGTTCACAGGTAGGACGCACTTATTTAAACTGCCTTGATTGGAGCAGCATCCTGAGGAATTTATCACTTGATGATTTTTAGATTCAATGTGTTCTGGCAATGTAAATCTTGATAAATAGTCTGCTCATCTAATCCACCAAACTCCCTCACACAGGCTCTAGCATAAACCTCCAGCTTTAGAGCAGTGCTTCGTGTTTACAAGCTGCTAATTGTTCTGGGGTGCAGCTGTTTGAGATGCCATTTGCTGCTTGCATTATAGAATCATAGAATCATAGAATAATGAGGTTGGAAGAGACCCACTGGATCATCGAGTCCAACCATTCCTATCAAATGCTAAACCATGCCCCTCAGCACCTCTTCCACCCATTCCTTAAACACCTCTAGGGAAGGTGACTCAACCACCTCCCTGGGCAGCCTGTTCCAGTGCCCAATGACCCTTTCTGTGAAATTTTTTATGTCCAGCCTAATGGGAGCACCAGAGATCTGCCAGGGACCTTTCATCGAGGAGTCAGACACAGGTTACCTAGGTGGGCCCAGGGGAGCAGCACAGGGCGACCTGAAGGCAGATTATCAAATCACATATCAATGCACTTCAGATGGGAGCAATCTGGTTTATGTAAATCAAGTCTAAAATTGAAATGCTTTTCATAGTCTCAGCAAAGGATCACAGAATGCTGCTGGAGGTAAGACAGCAGCCTGAATAACATCCCTGATAGAATGTCTTCATTGTAAATTATTCTCAGGTGTATGTAGGTATTCTTTGAATGTTTACATGTACAGCAGCCAGTATTTAGCAGGAGGGGCCTTACCAACTTGGGGAACAATACAAAACACACATTTTAGTTGGATTTTAGACATGAAAGATCCATATGCCAACAACACCACACTTTTAAAAAATAAGGTAAGAGAAGCTATAACCTACCTACATTTTTTTTTCTGGATGATTATAAGCTCTTTGAGGATATTTCATGCTTCTACGTTGTGTTTATAAATTGTAACATATATAAACATATAAAGGTAGATCGCAAAGGTTTTGTTTAGTTATCGCTCACACAGGACTCCCACAGAGGTCTATGAGAATTGTGTGTTTCTTTGTTAAGTAGATGATATACCTGTCTAACATGTTTACATTAATTTCTTTATGTCATTTTGCATTTGTTTCATACACCACACATCGTAAGCACACACTGAAAACTAAGAAGTACTTGGCTAAGTTATAATTTTAACTCTTAGAAAACTGAGGACACAAGCAATGAAAATTGCACTGGAAATCTGGGCTTTTCAGTGCTACCTTTTAGAGTCCCTCCTCATACAGTGCTCATCGTTATTCTCCTCCTGGGTTATGCAATGTCGGAGCCAGGCACCAGTGCTTTCTTACTCTTTGTAAGGCCCTTCAGGAGGGGGAGTAGAAAAGCACTGTATCATCTCATAACATATGGTCAAATAACTGACTCACATTAAGTTTTCAAAGTAAGCCACTTTCAAGCTTCTATCCCACTAGCACTGCAAGAAGAAGCCCTAGTAAAATGATGAGAGAGTGGACCCTTCCACTCAGCTGTCCTGTGGTGTTTAGAAATGAGAGATCACTGTTGAAATTGCTCTTTAGTTGATGAGGGAAGCCTGCATCTGAATACTCAATATGCTCTCATGCAACACTGTGAGACCAAAAGACTTCTATCGACAGTGAGTCAAATTGTTATGCATGTATATATTTAAAATATGTTTGTATATATTTCCCTTTCCTATTAATGCCTGTCTTTCCTTAGATATACCCAAAGTTCCTGATTGCAAACAGAGCCGTACTTCTTGGGAGTTCAAACTAAGCTACACAATCAGTGAAAAGCAATGCCAGTCAGCTCTTGTGTCATAATGAACTTGGTTTGAATTTATAGCAGTGTAATGGTTTGGATCTGACCCCCCTGCCGAATGCCCAAACCTCACAGTGTTTGCAACTTTTCTCCTCCCCCCACCCCCTGTATGAACCCAAGGGAAANGAAGAACCCAGGAGTATGCAATAAAAACTAAGAAGAGAAAATCTTACTACTCTCCTTTAGATATCAGGACTACATAAGCGACTGCCAGCACTCTGCTATTCTCAGGGTCCACAAGGCCTCACTGAGCCTCACTCCTCCACACGAGCAGGCTGATAGCGGCGAGCCTGCTCCAGGGTCCACAGGAAGAGAAGAGAGAGGAAGGCGTGTCCTTCTTTTTATTTATACCCTGGTTTACGTAGAAAATCGCATGGAATACTGGGAGATTGAGTTCTTCCTCAGTTACTACCTGGTTATCAAGGAGAGTCTAAAAATCAAAACCATTACAAGCAGGAAAATGTGTGTTGCTGCTGTTGAGGGGTGTTTGTAACAATGAATTTTTTGTGTTCAGTTCAGCTGACATAGGTAATAAATTTTTCCAAGTCTGGTAGCACAAATATCTGAAGAGATCTCTGTTGTGAAAAGCAAATGGGGAGGGGAAACTTGGGGTTTTCTCCATAGGAGCATGTAAGGGGCAGTAACAAACCCTAACCATCATCTGCTTCAGAGAGAAGGGAATGTACCAGTTGCTGTTTGAAGGAATTAATTGAAAACTTAATTGACTTCTTGAGATTGATTAAAAGAATTCTTTTCCTGTGTAAAGGTAACTGATCCCACTTCTGTCAGTGTAATAAAATAGACATCCATATATTTAGGCAGCTCTTGCTTGCCATGCAATCCTGTTACAAAAAGAGTTCCAGAGTGTATATATCTGACAATGTTGTGTTACACCTCATTGTGTTGTTAGTGTGTTGCTGCTTTTTTAAATGACCACACACGGCAGCACCTGCAATGAAGATTACAGGTATAAACAATTTTAGTTTTCAGAAATCTCAGGGAAATTAATTTCTGTTCCAAATCACTTCTTCAGTTTCTTTTTTTTTTTTGTTCAATGTGAGCACAGGACAACAGGACAGAGTTGTACAAGAATGCTGAGACCTAACTTATCAACCTCTTTTCCTGATGAAAGCTATTCTTCGCCAGTTGAACAAATGGGGGATGTGCACTTGTGGGTATAATGCAGGCTCCAGCCTTCCTTTTCAACTCTTCTGGTGTCATTCACTAATAAGAATGAGATGAAGCTGAGCAGAGTGGTGCAAAGTCTGCATGGTTAGTTTTTCTTTCTTCTTCTTAACCTTGAGTATGAGTTTTTTGGGGTTGTAATAGTGAAGTCTAGGGAAGATCAATTAGTGAAGAAGTAAGGCTCAAATGGGAAGTTAAGAGTTCAATTTTTTCTTCTCTTGTGCTTTTATTTTTGGTCTTCTTTTACTCTTTATAAGTACTCTGAACATAAATAAAGGTTGGATACCTAGCAGTGTTGCAAAGACATCATACAGGCAGGGAAGAAATTAATTTATCTTCAGTGGAGTTAACTGCATAACTCTCACTAAAACTAAGAGCCTGATTCTGTATTTCTACCAGTTTTCCAGAAATTCCCTGAGCTTGATACTTACCTGGTGTGCTGATTGGAGGGAGAAGTAAAAAGAAATTGTGCTCTCTGAAGAAATAATCTTTTTCTTGTGCTTACACATCTTGTGTGTAACTCTAGTATTGAAGAGGTGTTTTCTACCTTTGTCTGCAAAGATAAATTATGGTACTTCCCATTTACTTTGAGGGAAATAATCCCTCTGCTTGTGTCTGTCTGTGTGAGCAACTGTTGTCTAGAATATATACAGAGGTGCTGGGATCAGGACTACGACTACGACTGGTGTGTGTGTGATGTAAAATGAGTAAAATTCTACTTGCTATGTAATTATAGAACAATCTGAAGTGCATGTAACTTTTAATTTTATATCCAATTTTAGTATCTGTTAATTGCTAGTAGTCACAGGAGATTATCTATTAAATATATGTGCATAGACAAGAGGCACGTTTCAGTACCCATTAAGCCTATGTACTGTGGCATCATTCTAAGAATGACTTTATAACATCATCAAACTGCAGTTTCTATACATGGTATAACAGTTTTGTTTGAATTACAAAATGATGATGGAGTATCTTGTGGAGACCCTAGTGACATGTTAAGCTCTATAACATAACTAAACCAAATCTACATTAGCTATGAATAAGTGCCAACCTGAAGGGGATAACATATCCAGTTCTCTTGCAGTGTAGTGGGGTTTTTAAAAATATTTTTTTAGTTCCTCCATTTCTCTAGTATAGTTGAACTGGGAAAACCTATTATCTCCTCTGTTGGTCATTTAGAGAGAAAGCTCCCAGACCTGAATATTCCACATACTGTTTTACAGTCCTGTGCTATTCCTTCTGGGAAGCAGCACAGCCCATGTGCTTGTTCTCCTCCTTTATTTTTAATTAATAATAGATCTCTCCTTTGCAAAGAAGAGGCATCTGCCTTTGCAAATTCTGTAGAACAATAAGTTACCATATGTAGGTGACTGAGTCACCTTTCAAGAGCAGACAAGGTTCATTTTCCCATAGTAAATAATATGACAAAGTTTACTTGACAAGGACAGATGGGAGGACATGCAAATAAGAATATGCAGTCAATTACATATTGGTTTTGATGAACATATGGACAATAGAAAAACAGAATAAATCCAAGCCAGACAAATGAGTGGACTACATTGAGAAAAGTATTTATAAGGAGTCCTAGACAGAATTACACTCATTACTGAAGATGAATTATATTAGTAGCAGCTCAAAAGTGAGTGACATTGTTTTGTGTATAGCAAGAAGAAAGTTATTTGGACAACAATGACATTTTGGAAATGAAGGAAACCTGTATGCCCAGATGAGCTTTTGCATATCTGGTTGTGAAACACACTGTGTGTTTGGTGGCCAGGAGAAGGTCACTCACGTACTGAAGTCTCCTCTGTGTCACACGCTGTGTACATTGCAGCCATGGGTGAGGCTGCCATTTATGAATTGTTGAGTTCCACTTTTTCTCTGAATTGCTGGTAAACAAACCTACACCGTCAGATGTCACCCAGTGCGCGTGTGCTGTGTGCACCATTGCTGGTTAGTTTTGAGGTTTACAGAAAATAAAGGAATTGTGAGGAACGCTAATGTATAGTTCAGCAGAACAATCAATGTAGTAGTTTTCTGAGGTGAAAAGAGATCTTCTCTTATAATTTTTATATATACATATTAGTTTTAATGTTAAATTCTGTTGAAAGTATTTGAGGACAGTGAAAACATATTAATATTTCTTGATATTTCTGACTTAACTTTCCATTGGTTAACATTTCTCCTCATAAATAATTTTGGATTTCAACCCAGCAGCTGAGGGAGAAGTAAAATATATATGTGAAAAAGGAAATTCATGCTAATAGGCTGTTATAAGAGGTAAAACCCACCTATTTCATGTTATATCAGGCATATTTTATCTCGGAACTCACTTCTGGTTGTATTAAGAACAGTTTAACATAAACTGCAGCCTTGCTGAAGCAAATATTTCATTAACATCAGTCTGACAGCTAAGTAGTCTGCTAGGATTTTCCTTTCTGTGTCTTATTGAGTACTAGCAGGATTGGTGGTCACTTACCAAAAAAGCAAGTTTTATGGTAGCCGTGATCTCCTTTTTACCAGATAGAATTGCCTTGTTATCCACAGCAGGAAGTGCTGGATGTTTCTGTTCTCTCCCTAAATGTACCAATTGTTGCAAATAAAAATACATTTTTGCAATCACAAACTGAAATTTAGAGTTTATGTAATATATTTAGCTGCAGGGAGATTTTGTTTAAAATAATCTGCTTACTATAGAAATGGGGGTTTTGTCTCCATTAAACTTCTGGTTTATTTCATTAATGTATTGTTAATTGTTGTGTGATTTAGTTCAGCTCCATAGGAGTAGCATTTGTGAAGCAGAATTTTATTTTTTTTTGGTGTTTGTCTTTTATTTGGAAAGAAAATCTTTTTGAAGCGATTGGAAAGGGAGAGGAATATGGAATACTTGCAGTGTAGCTGTACCTCCTAAATAGCTTTTGAAGTCAACTATTTAAATAAAAATAAAAAAAGAAACAAGTAAATACAAGATTGTGTGTACAAGCAAATGGAGAAATTGGCACTTGATTTCATAAACAAATTTCACTCAGAAAGGACTTAGCTTTGAAGTACACCTAGAATGTTTACATTTGAGGGAGGAGTAAGAGCTTAAATTAAAGCTCAGCCAGATTTCTTTGAAAATTCTGTAGTTTTAGGGTTTTGTCTAACCTCAGGTTTAAGGCCACTTCTTTGTGAAGTTACTGCCTGATAACCTAACAGGAACTGAGAGCTGACTGCAGATATTGAGTGGTAACTGCTTCCAAACTACTTAATCTTATCCAGAAAGACAAATAATGCCCCCAACCCTTCACCCCAAGCACACATGAAGTCCTGGATGACAAAGCAGAGTTATGAGAATCAGAACGTAGAAATGTCATTCCTAAAATTTCTTAGTGCTGCAACTACAGCACCTAAAAGCTCTTTAGGTCTTTTATACTAACACAACAAAATGCTGGTGCAAAAGATACAAGCCAACACTCTGCTGTCCTCTCTGTTTTGACTCCAATCTAAAGCCTCTGACAAATGTTTTTTCTTAAATTCAAAGCCAATTTTTACTGTCTAAACCCAAGAATCTGTAGAAATCTATGTGTATATATAGATGTTTTTATATTTCTACCCTTTCATTTTAGGGGAAATTCAAGATGCATCCAAAACAAACACACTCAGAGCTAATTTGTGTCACAGTAGTATTTTTCTGCCCTGGGCTGTGATTTGATCAAGTGTAAATAGTATTTAAATAACACATTGACCAGGCACCACATAAAATGACCTGACTGCTGGAGAACAGATTGCCTTGTTGTTCTGAAACTGTGAGAAATTAATCTGAGTAAATCTGGGATAGACAGCTTAAATAGGGCTGATCTGGAAATGTCAGAATAATCCTCTGTGTCTGGATCTCCCTCCATCACTGATTTGGGAAAGGACATTTTCTATAGAGCTAGAGAAATGCTTACATTTAAGCAGGTACTTATGGTGCTCTCTTCAAAGACTTGCTTGTTTTGTGGAAGGGAAGAACCTCAGTGAAGAGATCATTATAGCCAAATATGGACTCTAAGAACATATTAATGATGCTAAATAAAGATAACTGCCTTTGGAGGATCTGATAAGGAATTAATTATTTTGGTGAGTTTTGTAGCTGGCATCGGGTCAGCGGGCTGCTCCACA
>WAAB01001875.1:0-11903 GCA_013389865.1 Piaya cayana
CCCGCAGCCCCCGGTGTCCTCCCCGCTCCCCCCCGGGGTGCAGCGGGCCGTGCTCAGAGCCGGGTAGCAGCCGCCGTGAAGCTTTATCGTAGTTTTACTCCAGCCATTCCAGCCTTTGGAGCAGCCACTGCCTCCCGCTTGTGCCCCCCGGGGCTCTGCGCGCACCGGCACCCTCCGGCCCGCAGGGGGCGCCAGAGGCGCTCTCTGCGCCCCGGCTCCCGCCGCCGGTGTAGTCCCGGCGCCGCGCATGTGCGTGCGGCGGCGCAGCGCGCAGGCTCCTGGCTCCCCGCATGCCGCTGCCGGAGCTGCGGAGGCACCTGCGGCACAGGTGAGCGCTGCGGCTCCGCGCGCCCGCCCCGCTGCGGCCGGGAGGTAGCGGGGGGCGGGGGGCGCTCCCCGAGATGGAGCCTCCGGGGCTCTGCTCCGCCGCGGGACAGCAGCGCTCCCTCCCGGCAGAGGCAATGTCCCTGCTCGTACCGGGATTCACCGCGAAAACCTGGATAGCCCTGATCTTACGGGGATTTACCGTGAAATCCACCGGGAATATCCCTGGTCGTGCCAGGATTATTTTAGAATGTCCCTGGTCATGCTGGGATTCACGGGGGAAACTGGGAATGTCCCTGGTCGTAGCGGGATTCACTGGGAAAAACAGGAATAGCCCTGGTCGCATCGGGAAAACTACAGGGAATCCCCCTGATGATAGCAGGGTTCATTGGGTAAAGGGAAATATCCCTTATCATACTGGGATTCACTGGGGAAAATGGGAATATCCTTTGTCATACTGGGATTCTCCAGGAAAACTGGGAATGTCGTGCGCTTTCCTGGGTTTGGTTGCAGAGATGGATTTTCTGGGGTGTTCTGGGCTCTCTGCTTACCCCCATTCCTGCCTGCGCCTTGTGGTGTTTGGATCTCAGGATTCTCAGCAGTGTTATTGACTTTGGACACTGAAACAGGGCGTTTTCCTGTAAATCAGTGCAGCCCTGTCAGCGTGTGACGGGAAAGGATTCCCCGTGGCAGGGTTTTTGTTGGCTCAACTTCACTGCTTTGGGTCAATGTTCCTTTTTTACACCGAGTGTCAGTCCTGAGCGGCTCAGTGCTCTGTAGTGAGGCTGGATGCTTCCACTGTGTTAAAAACTATTGTTATAAAGTCCAGAACAGGTACCACAGTGTCACAGAGCAGGGGGAACACTGTGTGGCACTGGCATGGGTTGCCAGGAGGTGCTGGGAATGCTGGCTCGGGGGCAATGCCTTGGGGTACTGCGTTGCCAGCAGGGAGCTGGTATGGTTGGTGTTTCCTTTCAAGTCTGGCGTCTGGTCCGGTTTGTGTTTCCTCTCATATCTGGTGTCCAGCCCTGTTTGTCCTCTCAAGTCTGGGGAGTCCGGAGCTGGCGTGTGATCACATTGTGGTGCAGCATGGTCACAGCACGTGGAGCTCCATCGAGGTCTGTTGCAGCACTGGGGCAACACGTGCCTGCTCCGGAGAATGGGAAAGGGCTACTAAGTGTTGAGGGGTTGGATCTAGGAAACCCAGAAGAGTTTTGTGCTGGGATACCAAGGGGATGAGAAGATAGGGGTTACAAGCAAAGAAGAATCCACTGCTTCTTGTATTGGGCACACTCACATATCTCCTGTCTGTGTTCAGACAGGGATGTGCAGACAGGAGCATGTGGGGGTTGTTGCACCAGTTTTGCCCTTCCTGTAGAAACAAAAGGCCGAGTCTTCCAAACCCTGGAGCCGTGCTTAGTGCTGTGTTGTATCTGTGGCAAAAAGCAAAAGGGCAACGTGAAGTCCAAGAGCGGAGTGTCAAATCAGTGCACAGCTTTTCCAGCACAACAGCATACTTGGAGCAGGGAGCGGAGCTCAACAAATGTGCCCCTCACTGAACTGGGGGAGACTCCTGAGGGAGCAGTTTGATTACTGGCTGTTGAACTGGGACTGTGAAGAAGGCTCAGGGCCTGCAGCTACTCTTCCGATTTCACTTATTTGTTTGGGATTTTGAAATGTAATTTGTATGTGGCACAGGAGGCACTGAAACTTGTCTTCATGTGGGCCATACTTGGCTGGAGATGTTCTAAAGTGAAAATTAAACAAATGCTGGAAGCAGTGTTATTGCAGGCTGTATGTATATTCCCAGGTATATATGGGGAGACCCTGGCCCAGGTTGCCCAGAGCAGTGGTGGCTGCCCCATCCCTGGAGGTGTTCCAGGCCAGGTTGGATGGGACCTTCTGCAGCAGAATCCGGTGGGATGTGTCCCTGCCTGTGGTAGGGGGTTGGAACTGGATGGGTTTTAATGTCCCTTTCAACTCAAACCATTCTATGATTCTACTAATTTTGTTTCTAAAATGAAAAACTAACTGAAATGAGCCAACCTGTTTAATTTGCATTTTCCACATTTCAGATCACCTTCAGAAATCTTTCAGTGCTGCTGGTTGCAGCTCATTTCACATTGGTCATATGTGGCAGTAGTGGTTCTTAGTGGAAATCATTGGTGCAGTGGTACTTTTAGCTTTCAGAGACATCATTACATGCCAGATATTTTTTGGTTCCTTAAAGATATACTGCGAAATGTTCTTAGAGATGCTTCTAGGACAGTTTTCTTAAATGTTCGTCTGCTGCATGCTCAAGACAAACGTTAGAGCAAAGGAGTGATACATAGGTATATTATTTTCAGTAAGAAGCTCAAAAAACCTGAGGTCATTATGTAATCTAAACACAAAAATAAACAGGAGGAAGCAAATCAGCTTTAATTTTCTGGGGGAGGGGTTGGTTTTTATGTGTAACAGAGTAGGGCTTTTAATTTTTAATTATTTAATTGTCATTCTCACAAGTAATTGCACGTCTGGTTTACCACCACTGTTGCTTCTGGGAAGGTGAAGCCAAGCACTCTGGGAGTTCTATTTCTGTAGGCAGTGCTGACACCATAACTCTCCATTATCAGGGCTTAACTGTGCTCCTCATCTGCCAGCTGTATCTGGGTACCAGTAAATATGCCTCTGCTGCTGACGACTCTTAAGCCTTGTGTTGGATAGTTGTGCAGTGTGGTTAAGACTTTTTGTGTCCGTAATTATTACAGCATGGTTTAATCCCTGAGTTAAAGGAGAACAGGGGAGTATTTTACTGCTGTTTATCTGTGTAATGTTGAAGAAAATGCTCCTGATAACGTGTCTTGAAGCATCTCGGCAGCTTCATTGTCATATAAGTGGGGTTTGGGAAAGATAATACAATTCTGTGTGGCTTTTCCACAGAAATTCTCCATGTTCTGGCAAGATGAGGTCAGTTAATAAACAAAGCGGTTGTATTTTGGTCCTGCCATGGGAAGGATTTGGGTGACTGTGCCCTCTACTGTGTGAATTAAGTTGATGAGAGATTTTAATAATCTCACTTGGTCTTCAGTTCTGTTCTAGTAAATTCTGAATTGTAAATGACACTTGTTGGACTTTTAATGACACGTTCATATTGATTATTCACCTTTTCCCATCTGGTCATATCTCCTTGACTCCTGTGACTGAGGTAGCACCATGTAATGCAGTAATCGCATTGGTGCTGTGAGAAGCATGGGAAGAAATTGCTTTGTTTCCATTTGGCCATTATCCTTGCCAGACTTGGATACATTTCTGTGTTTACATCAGGTTTTAGTTTGCCAGAGGGGTGTTCCTTAATTTACACTATATAAATACAGTGGAGGTTGTAAATGTGATGTTTAAAGTAACCTTTACTGTTAAGTTGTGTATAAACCAGACTCTCTTTGTAATTACCAGATGGATTAAAAATGTGAAACTAACTTCCCCCACCCTGAAAGCTGGAGTTGTGGCTTTTCTCTGTGTGTTCAAACAGAGGATACAGGCAATCTGCTGATTCCTTTTCCTCTGCCGTGGTGAAGCTGCGTGCTACATCTTAAACTGATCTGATGACTGGCTGGCATGCAGAAGGGCTGATCCTGTTCTTACTTTGTCTTGTATTACCTCCAACACTCACTGGATGTTTTCCTGAACCAGTTCAGTTTGCGAAATAAGCAGGGCACTAATCCAGCCCTGCTGTGTCCCTCATCTCCCTGGAAGATAAGCTTTTGCCAGGTAGGCAACTTGGGTGAGTTCAAAGAAGGGCTGAGGAGCACCAGAGATGGAATTGATTTTTGCAGTGTCAGAACAGCCATAGAATCAGGTGGAATCATCGAGTCTGCTGTTCTTTCCTGACTATGACCAAAAAGGGAAGAACATAAGGTCAGGACAAATTATATAAACCTCTGTCTGATAACCCTCTTTTCTCTCCTCAGCTGTAGGATGACAAGAAGCAGATGTTATTTGCATTTATTTTGTTAATAGCTAATGTATTGTTCTGTGAATGTACCCTGTCTCCGGTCCATTTAATGCACAGCTCTGCCTTGTCCCAGAAGAGATCTTCCAGAGCAGAGTGTGATGTGGGTGCTGCCTGCCTCTGCTTACTTCCTTTTGAACTGGACGGCTGCTGGCTTCATTTCATATCTCTTGGCTTTTGTCTTGTTTGCAAATAGTGAACAAGTGATCTCTATTTATCTCCTCCATGCAGCCGATCATTTTATAGGCTTCTGTCCTGTGGCGCTGCAGTGATCTGTTTCCAGGCAAAAGAACCCAAGCCTAATTGATTATTCCTCATTATTCATCTTTTCAAACCTTGATTCATAGAATCATAGAATCACTGGGTTGGAGGAGACCCACCAGATCATGTTTTCCCCTTCTGTTATGTCCTCTTGAAATGAGGGAACAGGCACTACATCCACGATTTAAGCTGCAAACGTCCCATAGTTTATATGGTGGTTTGATTAAAATTTCCTAACATTAGGGTTTTTTTTTTTGTCTGTTGAATGGCTATGAGATGATGGTTTTATCAGTCTGTCATGACTCCAGCAGGACTTTCTGAATGTTAATGATCAGTTTGGAGCACATCATTCTCTGTGTGAAATTAGCATCATTTTTCTTCAGGCTGTGACTTTATTTGCACTAAATTTTATCTATTATTTCCTGATGGTTCAGTCTCATAGGGCTTTTCTGTATGTCTTCAGTCAGCCCTTCTCTTTGCTATCAGAATAGATTATATCCTCAGGAGACTTTCACTCTGCTCCATGCCCCCTTTTCTGGATCGTTTATGAATACAGGGTGTAGCCGAGCACAGCAAAAGGCTCCTGGCAGTCTCCCTCCCTGGGAAAATTGGCCACTTATGCTTACTCTCTGTCATCTCTTTTCAGCTAGTTACTAGTCCTCTTGAGGGCCTTCCCATTTATTCTTCAGGGCTACTGAAGTTCTCTCTGTGATATCTAGATGTTACCTTGTGTTGCAGTTCTATCACCGCTATAAATACATGCCCATGAATTCACTGCTGGCAGCGAGGTTCTGCCTGTCCTCGCAGCCCCGACTGCCGCTCCCTTCTAGCATTGCTGCTGTTATGCCATGGATCCAGTCTGGAAACAAATCTGTCTGGAAACAAACCCAACAAATCATACATTAATGCTGATTTAGTGTTGCTGTACTGATAATGTACAAATGTGGGGATTTAATTAGAGCTAATTCAGTTGGGTAAGTGTATGTTTCTGAGCTCGCTGCTGCTGGAATTGGTGACCTTAGAGGCTCAGCTCTAGTCTAGACTGAAGGCAGCATCAGTGTCTAAGCATAGACTTGCACTTCTTGTTCCAAACTGGCGTGCATTTGATGCTGTAGTTAGATTAGCCTGAGCTGGTGCACAAATTTCACCTTGGTACTAATTTGATTGGTTTTGTGACTGCTGCTTGGATGTTTTCACTGTGATGAGGCAGAAAAACAATCCAATCATGGGTTAATATCTGGAATTCCTTAAGGGCAGTGGATAAGGAGGGGTTTTAGTGCATTATGTAAATTAATAGGGATCTAGTAGTACTTTTAATCCTGTGTATGGACTTCATTCTAATCCGTTAGGAACAATTTCATCATAAATATTTAAAAAATAAATAACTGGAAATGCACAAATTTTGTTGCTGATGCCCTTGAAATGTTTTGTAAATGCTAGAATTATTTGGGATTTGTGTACATTCAAAGTTTCGTAAACACAAAAGATGTAAGTCTTTAATGAAAATTCTGATCACTAAGCAAGATTTTCAGGTGTGCTCTTGAAAATTCATCACCAGATCCACTAGTTCTGTTGTCATACGTCATTACAGTTGTCTGCTGAGGCTCTTTTTTTTTGTTGTCGTCTTGTGAAAAACTGAAGTCAGATGCCTCTGTTTCTAACAGTTTCTTTTGGCTGTGGTAGATTTGAAATGTATTGTTTGGCCACAAGGTCTGGGTTTTTCAGTTTGTGTAGGTGTTTCTGCCTCTGGATAGGCAAAAAGAAAAGCTGGATTTGTGTAATTGTATGGTTATTTGACTTGGATTGGTGTGTTTCCTTGCAGAAAACAGGGGCTTGTATGTGATTCTGTGCTTTATTTTTCATATTGTAGAAGGTGAGGGCTTGGAGAGTTGTTTAAATCTGCTTCTCTGTGCTGCCAATTCAGGTGCTGCATGTTTAACTCTCTAGCCATGGCAGGCCCAAATAGAATCGTGTAGCGGGTGTCAAGCCAGCACACATTCATCACTTGATAAACACACATTTTTAACCATTGCATGGTACTCTGTGATGGTTTGCTTATGTATCGTGGAATCACAGAATAATGGATTAGTTTGAGTTGTAAGGAACCTAAAAGCCCATCCAGTTTCAACCCCCCTACCATGGGTGGGGACACCTCACACTGGATCCAATTGCTCCAAGGCCCATTGGCCTGGAACACCTCCAGGGATGGGGCAGCCACCACTGCTCTGGGCAGCCTGGGCCAGGGCTTCCCCACCCTCACAGGTGAACATTTCTTCCCAAGATCTCATCTCAGTCTCCTCTCTTTCAGTAGTTCATTCTGACTTGATCCTCATTACAAGTTAAGCCTTTTCCTTCTGTTTGGATAGAAAGATTACCACATGTATTTCTTATGGTCCTCAGTAAAGCCAGGGAAGATGTTTTGTCATTTTATGATCCAGTCGAACCTTATCCATCAGCTGAGAGAGAAAGACAGAGGGCTTGGTGAAAATCTGCACATGGATTTGCTCATCCACAGGACCAAGTTATACTTTCCCCATGTTTTTAAGATAAATAGTTGATTGGAAACATTAATTCTTAAAGTAAATAATTCATTGAGAATGCTTATATGCCCTCAGTGCTTTTGGTTACTCGCAGCAGTAAGTGGGTGGAACACCTGCAGGTATTGCATCCATTTCATTTTTGGCTAATAAGTCACATAATTTGCCAGCTCATCTGGTCTCTGTCTCCACAAAGATGAGTGCAGTTGTGCTGTGGTGACATCACGGGGAGTCTGGGAGTACCTTGGAGCTGGGAGTTAAACTGTGGGACCACAGGTCTGCTGGATTCTGGTTGGCAGCAAGGACGCTGCGTTAAGAGGTATATTGTTCTTCAGGATTTTACACAGTGTAATACCCATATAAAGCAAACGGTACAGCTACTGTTGTAGTGTTGTAAGAAACCGAGGGAAGGAGGAATTGTTCAGAAGATTGTCTGTCAAGATGCCTCCTTGGTGAGGCCTTGTGCTCCAGTGTCAGTCAGCAAGTGCTGGGTTTTAACATCTACCTGGCATTTGTCACCTTATAGTGTTTGGTACCACACGCGTTCTCTTCTCACCACTCTGCCATGGAATTGAAGGAATTGGCATAGAGCGATCTAAGATCATCAGCTGCAGTTTTACAGTGCCTGGCCCACCATTGTGAAGATTTCAACACAAATGTCTAAATTGCAGAAAGAGCTGGAGTTTCCCAGCAGAGTGAATACAAAAGCACAGAGGAGGTTGCGGCTTTGCCTGTAATAAAGAGTTAGTGAAGAACTTTCAGATTATCTCTGCCTCCAAGAAGAAATTCAAATAGTTTGAGATTTTTGGAAAGCCTGCAGTCCCTGTCCTCCCAGTGAGGAGTGGAAACAGGCCATGGGCTGATGTAACCCTGCTGTACCCCAGCTGGGGAACTTGGTGGTGTGTGGGGTCTTACCAGGAGAGAGTTAAGGGTTAAGAGATTCTGTTGAGCTTGCTGAGCAGAAGCAATGCACTCACTGGGCCATACCCAGGTGTTCCTTACCTTTTGGACATTTAATGTGTGCTTTTAACTGGTTTTTGAATGGTCTCAGAGCTTATGGCTGTTCTGCTCCTGGACATGGTCATGGGGCTGACTACACAAAGCAGGAGCTGAGGCAAGTTGTGATTCCAGGGGATCCCAAAGCTTTTTCAATCTTCTACTAAAAAGCCACAAGCAACACAAAGTGAGTCATAGAATGGTTTGGATTGTGAGGGACCTTTACAGGTCATCCAGTCCAGCCCCCCTGCAGGAGCAGGAACATCTTTAGCCAGATCAGGTTGCTTAGAGCAAGCTGACCTTGAATGTTTCCAGGGATGAAGCTTCTGGTCAAGCTTCAGGAAACACTCAGTGCGATCTCTCTCACTCACAAAAGCTGTTTCTCTAATCCCTTCAGCAGCATTCTGAATCTTAGAAATATGAACTGTCGGTATTTCTCCTGGTTCCTGCACCCAAAAGGGTCATTTATGCGCACTTGAGGAGTGTGACAGTTGCATTTGGATGATGCTCCTTAAAAAAACCAAGCTAATGGAGCTTAAAGCCAGGTTGATTTTGCTGTCCTTGAGCTCAGGTTATTCATTGTGTTTGAATATCCACTTGTCTGGCTGTATTGCATGTGGTAGGAGGATATGTGTCCAGACTGCTTTGTGCAAGTAACTGCTGACTAATATTTCTCTGGATGTGTTCTAACAGAAGGAGCAGTCTCAGACTCGTGGTTCTTGCTCAGAGGTTTTCCTTGCCTTGACTGATTTTTCTGCAGCACTCCCTGTCACTCCCAGGTTTCCACTTCCAAGCTGCAAGGAAGTCAAGACCTTTGCCGACGTGATTTCCTGGGGGCGAATCCTGGTTCTTCCGAACTTTGGTGGTGGCCTGCTAGACAGCATAGGTGCTGGAGGTGGAGGGATAAGAAACGCCATTCCCTCCCAAAGAAATCCTTACTTTCTACAACAACTGTATTTTCGGTGGTGGATGGGAGATTTTATTCCCCCTCCAGTAAAGACTGGACTGAGTATGGATGCACACAGCCTTACTGACCCCTCTCCAGCCCAAGCCAATCATGCCCAGACATGAATGGAGAATTCTGGCACCCTTCTTACCAAATGCTTTTTGCTATTTTATTTTTTCATCTCCTGTTGGTGCATGTTGGGTATGAATTGGTACATTTGTGTGGCGTGTGCTCCCATTTTGTCTTCATGAATTCTGTGCAAATGCATAGGAATGTTGGCACTAATTCCCAAATTTTGGGTAGGCTGGCAGATGCTGTTATAGAAGACTATTGGTTTCGTTACTCTTGTATCTGAGTATATCAGTGCTCCTTTGAAATCTGGGAAGTAACAGCTTTGGTGCCAGGGCTTCACTGATGTTATGAGACCATTGAGCCCTTCTCATAGGCCTTCAGCTTATGCTGTGAGAAATGACTTTATTGTTCTGCCTGGTAGTAATTGCCTAAATGAAATATTTTCAAGGGTAATTCTGGGCCACTATAATTATATTATTATTATTAATGTTGGGCCACTCTCACCAATATAAAAGTGTTTTTAAAACAATTGCCACAGCTTACCAGTTGGCTACTCTGGAGGATGGTCTTGTGCCTGTTCCACATGAATACATTCCAATTTTGGTGATGTTTTCAGGTGTTAGAAAATGATATTTCCTCACTGATGACAGTTTTTTTTGGCAGTGCAGTGACTCATAAAGATTTCTTAGAAGTCTGTCATCCTGCTTTTTTTATTAACTGAGATATCCCAAAGGGAGCAGAATTGTTGGAGGACACTGAAACTGTGATAGCAAGGAATGGCTGAGTATCTTGTAACACTGTGAGGCAGAGCAGAAGATAGATGACTTTGGTAAGAACTGGGAGGTGTTGCCTGTGGCCGAGCTGCAAACAGCATCCTCAGCTCTGCTGTCAGGCAGTGCTGTGCTCCCAGTAGGACTGGTGTGTGCAGGGATGCTGCGGCATGGAGGCTGAGCTGTTCTCCTCATCTGTCCCGAGAGGCTGGGGGCTGGAAAAAAACCTTCACCTTTATTTACCTCATTTAAAAACTGTTTTATTGAGGTCTCAGAAGAAGCACGAGGCAGCCTTCGTGTGCCAGCTTTTGAAATTGTGTTGCTCAGGATTTCTCAGACAGATGAAGGCATTCACCGAGCAGTAGATTTTTTTTTTTTGTCAGTAGTAGAAGGGCAGTGGAGGTTTTTCCTTTAGCCTTTCAAAAGGTAACTGCTTCCCTGCCCCCCTTAACTTTTTTGCTTCATTCTTCCTTAATAAAGACAGCAGATTCTTAACAATGGAAGCAATAAAACAGCCAGAGCAGCTTGTGCTCCCTTTAAGAAAGGAGAAATTAAGAAATAGAACATAGTTCATTGTGTGGTGTAGTAGCCTTTGACAAAATTCATAGTAGAATAGGGATATGAATTTAAGGCTTTATGTAAAGGCAGGAGAAATACTGTCAGTATGTCATTTTCATAAAATAAGAAGAGTTGAGGCAGAAATATTATTCAGCCTTTTATGGAGATCTCCAGAATATAAATCTCTGTGCGTTCTCTGATTGGTAGGCAGTAGTTGTTGGGGAAAAAGATTGAAATGGCTGGAAACGTGTGCCCCAGAAAGCTTCATTCCTGACCTAAGCATTAATTGTGTGAACTGAGAAGTGTTGCAACGTGGATATCTTGTTTTTCTGTAGTTTGATTTCTTTGATGTGATGTGTTAATGTTTCCTCAGATCTCTAGCCTTCAGACATCACTCTGGATGGAGATTGACGTTAAACGTGGCACTTAGGCTGCTATTTTTGTCACATCTCCACATTAAAATGAACTGCTGATATAGAAGCCATATTCAGTCACCTTGTTAGCCTAAAAATGGTTTCAGTGAATACAGTCTTACTGCTGTCAAAACTTTCCACAAGAAGAGGCTCACAGGGTTTAAATCTCGATTTTGCAATGCTTTCTTTAGTGAGGACTGAAGAATTTTTGCCCTATAATAAATCACTAGATTCCAATTTTCCTTTATGTTTTCAGGAGAACCCCAGGTCCTTCCAGCAGAGCGACTTCAAATCGCTTATCATGCTCTGGGGCCTTCGATTTTGAGGCTGGCTCTCAACTTTCCATAAATCAAGGGACAGGTTCTACATCTTTGCCTCTGCATCCCTGCGGCACGGTTTAGGCATGGGTGTGAATAAAAGGAGTGGGAACAGCCATGGTGTAGGAAGCAAGAGGTGCTGAGCTCCCAGGGCTGCTCAGGATCTGTGGTGCCTCCAAGCTCCTGAGTGCAGTTGCAGCAGGAGAGGAATCTCTTCCTCTTATCTGCCCAGACAGACAAAGACTGCAGTGGTTTCTGTGCAGCTGTTAGAAAGTTCTGTGATTTATTTGCTGGCATAGCTCTATACTCATAATTATTAAGGAATGAGCAGTTCCATCTCAAAGCTGGCTACTGCCTCTGCACACTTGCATTGAGGTGGTGTGGGGAGCGCCATCACCTCAGGGCTGGTACAGAGCTCAGCTGAATCATAGAATCACAGAATCACCAAGTTGGAAGAGACCCACTGGATCATCCAGTCCAACCACTCCCACCAATCTCTAAACCATGCCCCTCAGTACCTCATCCACCCGCACCTTAAACACCTCCAGGGAAGGCGAGTCAACCACCTCGCTGGGCAGACCGTTCCATTGCCTAATGACCCTTTCTGTGAAGAATTTTTTCCTTATGTCAAGCCTAAACCTACCCTGGCAGAGCTTGAGGCCATTCCCTCTTGTCCTGTCCCCTGTCCCTTGGGAGAAGAGCCCAGCTCCCTCCTCTC
>WAAB01001879.1:0-15093 GCA_013389865.1 Piaya cayana
GCTGGGCTGCCCAGGGAGTGAAAAGAGAGTTATCTGCGTGTAGATGCTCTGAGCTGCTCTCTGGGGGTTTTGCTGACTGAGGAGAAAGCCTTGGCTCCACAGACGAGAGCAGGAGGGTATGAACGCTTCATACCCGACCAGGCATAAGAGTTGTAACTACATTATTAAAGCAAAGAAACGCTTAGCCCTTCTCCAGGGTCTTGACCACTCTGTTAGGGTTTAGGACTTAAATATACAATTCTTGAGATGGACGGAGTTTAACCTTGTCTGCTTACAGTAAGTTTTCACCCCATCCTATAAATTATTACCTGTTCTCAGACAAGGTGAGAGATTTCCACACCTCTCCAAGAGCACAATTCTAGTGGTCTGGTCTTTAAAGATTGTCTAAATATCAAGAAACACAGCGCACAGTTCTGCCATTGAATTTTTCAGCTCTAAATAAGCTGAAATGTTTTGCTCCAAGGTGAGGAGCTGAGCTACCCATGTGAGACAAAGTATTAAAATCCTCTGTGTGTTTTGGGGCTTGGTTTTTTTTTCAGATGAGTGTAGAAAATGAGTTAGGTGGCTTGGGGAGACCCTGAGCACGGTCTTCCCAGTGTGATTAATTGACTATTTTTTGGTAATTTGGCCTTTCTGATCCCCTTGTAGCTCCGGTGGTAAAATGTCAGTACAAATGTGGCATTAGTGAGATCCCATAGGGAAGGTCGGATCAAAGCACAGAATATTCAATTGTTCAGAGTTGCTTGTCTTCATTAGTGAAACTAATTACATCAGAATGTGGGTTTGCTCTTCACTCAATACATCGTAATGCTGATTTCCTGAGTGGGGATATTGGTTTGTTAGAGCTTGTCTGGTTTTGCGTTATTAACTTGGAAGTTGCGATTCCTACTGATTTTCAGCTCTTCTCTCTGCAGGCATTTGATTTAACAGAACAGAGATACGTAGCTGTGAAAATACACCAGTTAAATAAAAACTGGAGAGATGAGAAGAAAGAAAACTATCACAAGTAAGTCAGGCTGTAGAGCAGCCAGTTGTGCTCTGATCTCCTCGTGTATTTGGTTGTCCGATGCCTGCGAAAGGGCTGCCGTGCTTTTTCCTGTGTTTTGCCATGTTTCAGAAGCCGTTCTCCGTGGCTTCCACATTGTTGGAGTCTGAGATGCACTCAGCTTCTGTGGCTCTCAAGAACTCTCTCCTGTGCCGTTCCTCATCGCTTGCCTTTTCTTGAGCTGGGTGGTGTATAGGGGTTTGATTGCAGCTGGACTGCTGTGCGGTGTGTCTGGGCCTGCTCTCTGCATACTTAGAATTAAGTCACTCGCATGACTAATGCTTAGGCTTTCGTGTTTTCAGACATGCGTGTAGAGAGTACAGAATTCACAAAGAACTGGATCATCCTCGAATAGTTAAGCTATACGACTACTTTTCGCTGGATACTGACTCGTAAGTTATGTCGCTGTCTCTTTTGACTTGGTTTGACCCATTCGCTGTAGACAAAGTCTTTCATCTCATGAGTCCAGAGGGCGGCTGCACCGGTGTTACAGACTGTACTGCAGGGATAGCTGAGGCTGTTTCAGCATATATTGTTCTTCTAGAGGTGCCAGCTCACAAACCAGTGTGCTGTTACGTCAGATATAGTGCTTTACCAGTAAATCCTGCTCTTTGTTGGCCTGGGCACACACCCCGGCTTGATAGAGCTTTCTGCTTCTGGATTTAGCACTTAATGGGAGATCTCTGACCTTTGTGCCACTGAGCAGCGAGATCTGTGCTCCTGGTAGCTCAGCTTATTTTTAGAAAGGGATTGATAGGCTGGAGGACTCTTAATTTAATATATCGACCAAATAGATGAGTCTTGCAGACAAGCCAATAACAAAGTGTTCTGGTTTTTATCAGGTGCGTTAATTACAACTCCTGTTCTGCCTGCAGGTTTTGTACAGTGTTAGAATACTGTGAGGGAAATGATCTGGACTTCTACCTGAAACAGCACAAGCTCATGTCGGAGAAGGAGGCGCGATCCATTATCATGCAGATTGTCAATGCTTTAAAATACTTAAATGAAATCAAACCTCCCATCATACACTATGACCTTAAACCAGGTACGTTGTGCTGCTGGCTGGTGTGCTTAAAGACGCTGACCAAAGGTAACGGGAGGGTCAGGCTCGACATTAGGAAAAAATTCTTCACAGAAAGGGTCATTAGGCACTGGCAGAGGCTGCCCAGGGAGGGGGTTGAGTCGCCTTCCCTGGAGGGGTTTAAGGGATGGGTGGACAAGGTGCTGAGGGACATGGGTTAGAGATTGATGGGAATGGTTGGACTCGATGATCCAGTGGGTCTCTTCCAGTCTGGTGATTCTATGATTCTAGTGTGGGGATGTTTGCTTCAGTCAGACAGCAAAAAGAGACAGGGAAAACTGTCTGGGAAAACTAACTGCATCAAGGGAAAAAAACCCTAAAATGCATAGAATGTGCTGTGAAAAGGGTATTGTCTCCCAGAACTGCAAATCAGAAATGAAGCAACATTCCAGGAAAAGTAGCCTCCTTGTTCAGAACGAGTCCTTGAACCACTAAGTGTCTGTGTTTGGTTTCTTAATGTGCTGCTTGGATTCTGCTGTTGAAAGCTTGTTATTGCTTCAGAAGGGTTCCCATAATTACTGGTGTGTTTCATGTTCCCATTTTTCTGGCTTATTCTCTCTCCTCGTTTGCCTAAGCGTTTGGTGGCAGAGGCTAGCTGAGAAGTGTTTTCCCATCATGGCAGCTCACAGGGCTGAGTACGTGCAGCCCAACTGCTGGCTCAGGGCTGGCTTTGAACTCAGTAGCTTCTGCCGCGAAGAAGGTTCTCTCTGAAGGTTGTTGCAGATTTCCCTTTGTTATTGGGCAGAGGCACAAGGGGGAGTGTGGAAGTGCTCTCTTCGGCGGGGGTGTGTTGGCTCATAGCTTTTTTCCCTAGTCCAGATAAATTCAGCCGTCTCTTTGGCTTCTCTCCTTGTTCCAGTGGCACTTCATCCGCCTTGTGTGAGGGGTGTGTGATGTGGTTTAGTGCATCCGCGTGAGGAGCCTGTGCAGGAGGTGGTGCTGTTGCTCTAGCTCTGGTGACCCTTGTTTCTCCCCCAGCTGCCGGCTCCTCTCGTGTTGTCTGAGCGAGCTGCAGAGCTCTGCCTGCAGTTGTCTAAAAGCTGTGATTCATCCGCTGCCATCACGCACGTTTCTGCTGTTTCACTGTAGGCTTCGAGAAAAACGGTGTTGGTCTGACTTCTTGATCCTGGATGGATTTGTAAAAGCCTCCTGGCTAAGCAGTAGTTGTCCTTCTTGAGCCTAGAAAGCCGCTGGGGAGCACTGCCAGGAAGGAGAGAGGTTCTGGCTCATTGAGAGGCCAGGGCAAGTCAGGACTTCTGGGCAGGATGAGTCATAATTGTGTGTGTACGTCTCTCCTTAATCCTTTTTTACCTGCCCTTCCAGCAGGACCTTTGGGAGGGGTTAAAACAGCGTATGAACATCAAACTCATTTGGCCACTAGGGCTCAGGATTTGGAGGCCCCAAGTAATGTCGGACCGCTGGGTCATTCCAAACTGGGCAGAGTGGTTCTAGAACATGGTAGGAGCTGAGTTCTCTCTGGATTTCAGGATTCTGAGTGTTAAAACACCTACCTCAGGCCACCACAGCTCACTCTGCAGGTTCCTTGTCCCCTCGTGCACAGAACCAGAGTTCAATGCAGTTTTATTCTTGTGTTTTTCTGCTAGATGCGTGTCTTAACAGACTCTTTCCTTCCCCTGTCTAGGTAACATTCTTCTAGTCAATGGTACTGCATGTGGAGAGATAAAAATCACAGATTTTGGACTTTCCAAAATCATGGATGATGACAGCTACAACTCTGTTGATGGCATGGAACTGACATCGCAGGGGGCTGGTACTTACTGGTAAGCGCTGCCTGAGGCACTTCCCTGTTCCAGATCAAGAGCAGTTTATAGGCAGCTCTGGATCCGTCAGCTCTGTGTGCGCTGCCATTGTCTGTGACAGCTTGAGACGCGGGAGGTTTGAGACCCTGGAAGCTGCTCTTGTTGTCACAGCTCCCTTGGAGGGTGGCAGCTTTTTACTTTTCAGTGTGTTGGTGTTTATACATTTGAAAACCATCTCTTATCCGAAGGGCCTGGTGAAAAGCTGCATATGCTGCGGGGACAGCAGGCAAGGGAGTGGAGCTCGGCTGCTATTTTACAGTCCAGAATGGCACTAACAGTTGAAGCAAGGAGGAGGGGGAACAGCCCACCTCTTTGGAAATTCATGTACCTCAGGGAGGTGGAAGGAGTATTGCATTGAAATGAGGAGGTGAAAATCCATAATTAGCTCTTAGAAAAAGATAGAAAACTGAGTACTGTATAGCCAGTACTTCATTTTCAAGTGCTGTTGAGAAGGCGTTTCCAGCAGGACACTGTGGTACATGTTGTCACCTGTGGCTGAGAGCAAGACCCACCATGAGAGCCACTAAAAGTGATTCTTGGCTATTAGCTGAGCTGCAGCCTATCGCTCTGGGCAGCAGTTGTACAGGAACATTGGTTACGGCCTCGTGTATCGTACGGTTTTGTTCTGTTCCTAAAAATGAAACTAGCTGTAGTCTGAGTGAGGCTGAGCGTCTCGAACGTGGCATCTGGCGTTGTGTTTCTAGAAATATGTATTTTGGCTGCCTGTTTCTATTGTGGAATTGTTGGCCAAGCCCTTTTAACAACAAATGCCAGTTCTGAAGATAAAAGAAAATGGGATTATTTTATGTGCTCTGGTGGAAAGAAACTGACTGTGCTGGCTAGCTCGGACCAGGAGTGTCAGGGGAGCCCTTGGGATCGCTGCTCCGCAAGGGGGGGTGTGCGTTGGCCATCTCGGCCCGAAGCTGCACAGGAATAAAACTGAGTCCCTGGCTGATCACAAAAGCTTGTTCCTTCCTTTCTAGAGAAAATGATTCGGAGGATTTGGAGACGCTGCTCATAACCTATTGTCACTTCCTTCTAATCAGGTATTTGCCACCAGAGTGTTTTGTGGTTGGAAAAGAACCTCCAAAGATTTCAAATAAAGTTGATGTCTGGTCAGTGGGAGTCATCTTCTATCAGTGTCTCTATGGCAGAAAGGTAAGAAGGCATTTGACTCTTCATAGTTGGGATATCTAAACGATTTGGGAGGCAGCCCTGGCTTCTGCTTCCTTCTGCTCCCCAGGCTCAGAAGGTGCTTCTCCTTGTCTCCTTGCTATTAATTCCAAGGCTGAGTCCATGCTAATGAAGTGGAAGGAATTTACTAGCTTGAGTTTTGCTCTGCGTGGCGCTTGCTTCAAAAGCGATGCAGAACATCTCCTCTGGGCATGTTCGCCTTGAGGCCATCGTGGGCAGGACAACTCTGTCATTCAGGGCCAGACACCTGAGGTTCCTGGCCTGGCGTCGCTTTGTGATGCTCTCACTGTGCTCTTGGCAAGCCTGATAGTACTTGACAGCTGCAAATGTGTTAGAAAAACAAGTAGGTACAAAGACCCACGGCTTTTGGAAGGGAAGAGGCAGGGTCAGGAGAAGGTGGTTCGTCCTGAGAAAAGATAATTTGGTTTATGACAACAGGAGAAATAGGTTGGAGTAGGAAAAGGTTCCTCTTGCGTCTTGTTTTCACAAGTCCTCGGTAACTAAGCGTTGTGGATGCCCGAGCTGGCAAACGTACCAGGTAGATGGTGGAACCAGCCCAGCAGAGACTGAAGTGGGTGCATCTCCTTCAGCTTAGAGAGGCTAAGGCCCTCTTGAACGTGCTGAAGCTGACCTGCAAGGTCAGGAAGCAGGTGGAGATACCCCTGTCTGAACTGGGACGCCCCAGACACGTTCTACCTTGGTCACTTGTTGCGTTTAAGTGCAGGAGTGACATGTCCTGCTCATCTGGCTGGAACCTGCAGCGCCTCTGCAACATCCATGGGCCGGTTTGGTGGAAAAATGCCGATATCAAGTGACAGCAAAGAGTGTTATGGGGATTTAAGGCCTGTCGTCAGCCTTTAACAATTGTCTCCTGTTTCTTTGGTAGCCCTTCGGTCATAACCAGTCGCAACAAGATATTCTGCAGGAGAACACGATTCTGAAAGCTACCGAGGTGCAGTTCCCTCCAAAGCCAGTAGTCACGCCAGAAGCAAAGGTAAATCATCCAGCAAGTTTGATCACACCGTATGCGTCGGTCAGTTGGCACTGGCAGTTCCTTCTCAGTTTCCCTGAGATCTGAGTCCCGTGTTTAGTGCTGGCTCCTGCGGGGTGGTCGGTGCTGTAGGTGTCAGGCTGAGGATTGAACAGAGCGCAGCGTGTGCCTCTGCCCGAGCTCTCCTGAGACCAGAGGAGCTCCTGGGGGAGGAGCTGCCTTGTCTCTGGGGTTGCTGGAGAAGGATTTTCAGCGCCGCCGTTGTCAGATCGGCCCTGCTCCCAAATTATCTGTTGCAGAAAGCTTCCTGCTTCTTCCCATCTCGTAATTCTTGTCTTGCCTTTGGGCTGTCCGCAGGCATTTATCCGACGTTGCTTGGCCTACCGAAAGGAGGATCGGATAGACGTCCAGCAGCTGGCCTGTGACCCCTACTTGCTGCCTCACATCCGCAAATCCGTATCCACCAGCAGCCCAGCTGGAGCTGCAGTCGCGTCGACCTCTGGATCATCCAATAACAGCTCTTCAAACTGAGACAGAGCGATAGGCCAAAAACTGCTTGAGAAACCGGCGAAAAGACTTTCAGAAACAACTTTGGAATAAAGGAATCCGCAAGGGTCTCGTGAAACCTGTACCAGGTGCTTTTTTTTCTTGCTTTTTTCCATCCATAGAGCATGACAACATCAACTCATCAAGAAAACCGTCGGCATCTAGGCCGAGCCATGTGGTTAGGAGATGGCTTGAGGTTTGTCCAGTAAACAACCACGAAAGGGTGGCTGCTCTGCGCAAGGAGGGGAAACTCAAGAAAATACAAAAAGACATGGTTCCATGTACTGTGAACTTCTGAACGTGCAGCCTTGGGGAATCCAGGACGCCGTGTGTGCTTCATATGAAGAATGTGGACTTTGGAAAAAAGACTGGGCTAGTCCAGTGTTGATATTTAAACATTGTTCTTTTTCTTTTAATAAAGTTTAGGTAACATCTCCTGAAAAGCTCGAAGCACCAAGGTTCAGCTGGGGATGGTTTATGACTCTTTGCCCTTTGGAGGGGAAAAAAGTTGATCCTGCCTGTTCATGGCACTAGAGTTAGTGTTTTACCCCTAATTAATTTCAGTTTTTTAAAAATAACGATTTTTTGGAAGAAAAACGTTTTCTGGTCTCAAAGTGAAACCCGTATTAGCAGGTTCGTGGCAGTGTCCGTTCTGTGGATGGCGCAGCTCTCTGCTCCCTTGGGATGGCTTCTTAGGAATAATTCACCTTCTCAAGAGGGCAGCGAGGCCCATAGAGGACAGGCCTGCGTAGATCTGTGATCGGAGTGGATCACGGCTCAGGCTGCCACGAGGTTTTCAGCTGCTCCTTCAGAGCCCTCGCAACGGTTGCACCTTTTTAATTTATTTGAAGTGCTGTTCTTTTTGAAAACGCACCCTGACGTGTTCCTGACGCGCTTTCTGCTCGCGTGAGCCTGGTACCTGTTGGCTGTTGATAAGGCAGGTAGCGAACGGGAAAGAATCGGAGTGCAGCTCGGTCGGTTGCAGGTGTGATCTGGGCTCAGGCATCTTGTAGCTTGTTATAAATACCTGAAGGTGAAGACTTGTCTGCTCTTCTCAGGCGACTTGGCAACCAAGCTTCCCCTCTCCCTTAACACTCCCCTTTTAAAACTTGCTGAATTTCCTAACTTGCTGCTGTCGTTGCAGCCGATTTCAGATGAGAGGGAACGACATGATGAGAAGGGAGCAAACACCCTAATTATTATTTTTGTCTCCCTTCTCTAATCTGCCTGGAGGAGTCTCCCCTCTGCAGGTGGAGCCTCTTGTCCCCTCTCTGCCCCTTCTCCCTGCTCATTCAGGGAAAGCTGAAAAC
Source organism: Piaya cayana (assembly GCA_013389865.1). Taxonomy (NCBI): domain Eukaryota; kingdom Metazoa; phylum Chordata; class Aves; order Cuculiformes; family Coccyzidae; genus Piaya; species Piaya cayana. Next base: position 7,988 of record WAAB01001879.1, read on the forward strand.
CCCCACAGAAAGCTCAGCACTTGAACATGTGGCAGCCAGGTTGGAGTGCTCCTAACATGTGGCACGACTTGATAGCCAGAAATATTTAAAGATGCAGTGTTGGAGGGCAGGGTTTGTCTGAGGAGGGAGCTGAGCGCTGCTTTTGCAGTTCAGGGTGATGGTTAAAGAACCGATCGCCCTGTGCACGCTTCTCAAGCCGATACCAAGACCACCGCGGGGTGACCTGTCCTCTCTGCGGCTCCTCCAGGACTGTTCCCACAGCTCCGGCAGCGCCTGGGCTGCCCGGGGTGCTCGGTACCCTAACGACATTCTCGTGGCAAGCGCTGTTCTCCGTCACGCGCTTTTTGGAGAGAACGACCACTTATCTGCCTTATTCGTAAGCCATCACCTGCAAATATTGAGACTTTGAACCTGATCAGGAGTTTGCGGTCAGCGGAAAAATGGAGGCGTTTGAAATTAAGCGATGGACCTGGGAAGCGGAGAACTCTGCTGCTTTGATTTTTATTACTATTTTTATAGTGACTCTTGGGCTTTTAATTGGATGTGTTCACTTGCAGCTGCATTAAGGTGGTCTCTAAACTCTAGTGTTTCAAACAAAGGAAAGAAATACTGCATCTTTAAATCCTCAGCCGTAATGTCACAGCCCTTTCCAGCCCTGCTGCTCTTTTCCAGAAGTTTAACTGTTTAGCAAGCAGCACTTCGATGCGTCTCTCCAGCCTCTGTCAGGCAAAATCAGGGTTGATGCTTCATCCCGTTTGCTGAAACTGATGACTTGGTGTCTGTCCACATCAGGGAGAATTCTAAAAGGGTTTTTTCTCTCCTGGTCCCCTTGTTTCTTGGCCATACCCTGTGTGCTCTCTGTGGGTGTGATTAGTTCTGTGTCAGATGCGTTTATTCCTGCTGTGCGACACCCACCCAGGGGCCTGGGGATAGTCTCGGTCCTTCTTGGGGCTTGACAGCAGCGAAGAACCCTGGTAGAATTCTGGCTGCGACACCTTCCTCGTTAATATGGGTTTCACTTCCAATAACAGACGCTATTGCCACCCTGTTCATTTACTTAAAGAAAATCATATGAAGAATTTGTAACTTAAACCAGGCCAGACTGTTTTGGCTCTACCCAACAGATGAGACATGGATATTAAAATAAGTTTTAAGAAACTGATTTCCTTGGCTCTTACTGTTTTGCTCTTCGTAGCGTTGGCGCGAGCTGCTGGAGGGGGCGTGCAGCAAGGTGAGGAAGATGGAGGAAGGTTGCGTTCAGGAGCTCAGAGCAGCGACATCTCCACATCGGAGCGGAGAATCACTCCCTGCACTGACTTGCTGAAAATTACCAAGTCTTGTGCAATGACTGGCCTGGATCCTGTGCTGAGACACAGACACAGACACATCCAAGGTGGGTTTGTCCCTCATTTCCAGTAAGGTAGAATCCTCGACTCAGAACGGTTTGGATTGGAGGAGACCTTACAGGTCATCCAGGTCCAGTCTCTCTGCCATGGGCAGTAGCAGCTGCCTTAAGGAGCTACAGATGTTCAGGATGCACAAAAACCCCTTTTTTGTGTGTCTTGTTGATGAAAATTTTGGTTGAACTGCCCTGTCCTGGCTGGTTGGGCCAAGAGCCTGCTGACCGCTGCCTGCTGACCGCTGCCTGCTGACCACCTTCCAGCCTCTGACCACCCAGGGCCCTGATCTGGCTCACCCAGAGTTACGAGGACTCGCGTCCTTTAATTTCCTACAGTGAGGCTTGTGTCAGCTCTGAAAAAATATGCAATAGAAAATGAAAAAGGACTTTGGCAGCCGAATCTGTTGAGTCTGCTTGTGTGTCTGGACAGGGAGCACCAGTCACACACACACGGCTCCTCCGCTGGCATCTCCAACGCTCCGTGGGGGCATCGCTGGGCATCGGTCCTGCCCGCCCCAGCCTGGCTGCTCCAAGGGAAGAGTTGCTGGGGCTCTGGGCTCTCTGCGAGGCTGACGTCAGCGTCGCTGCATTTGAAGTCTGCTTTGGGCTGAGCAGGAGTGAAACCGAACACCGAGAGCAGCTCGGCTCCCTTCCTGGCTGCTGCAATTGATTATTTTTCATCCCCCTGTGCCAGTTGGGATGATGCGATGCAGCTTTGGGCAGGAGGCAGTGGTGTCTTGGCCCTGTGGGGGGTCGGGCTCCCCCCTCGCCTGCGTGTCCTGCCCAGAGCTGGGACCCCCGTGGGTTTGTGCCCTGAGCTCCACACCAGCAGGAATTAGACCCGGGAGCTGCCTTGGTGGATGCTGCACCTCCCACGTTAGCAGTTAGTAACATGCTAGGAAAGGAGTTTCCTTCTGCCAAATGGGCCAGTCCCAGTTTATTTTGTGACCTGACAAACCCTCGGCACGACGTTCGCTGCCCCTGCCAGCGTCTCCTGGGCTTTTGCTGCCAGAGGATGTTATTTTCTGGGTGCTACGCGAGTGTGGCTCCAACAGCCGTGACTCAAATAGTCCCACTCCCAGCAGAGGAGAGAGGAGACCTGCAGGGTGTGGAAGCAGGACCTGGAGGTGCCTTTTCTGCCAAATGCCAGTGAATCTCTACATGAAGGCCCCGACTTTCCGCTGCCGCCCGTGGCCTCTGACCCCAGCGCTGCCCTGGGGGCAGCCGGGTGCCCCGTGCCCTTTGCCCTGGGTGGCAGCAAGAGGCCAAGCAAACACGAGGCCGCTCAGCCTCCCCTTGCCCCATTCACACCCGGGAAGGGTCTTGGCCACAAGGATCCTATTGTCTGTGCTGGTGGGGGCTGAGACACGCTCTCGTTTCACACGCTGACTGCACGGGGGCGCGGGAAGAGCTGCTGGCACACGCTGTCTGCTGAGGAGCCGCACGCTGCTGCCAGTGCCACACGCTCCTCCTCGCTCCTCTTCGCTCCCAGCCTCACATCTCGCTGTGGGAAGGGTTCTTCTTCCTCCATCCTTCAGCTGCAGCTCCGTGTTGCTGTTGGACCCACTGTTCCTTGTCTCCAACTGCCAGCTGGCTGCGGGGTCAGCGCGGGGGATGCTTGGCGCATCCAGTCTGAAAACAGAGGCTCAGCCACCACCTGCCCCACCAGGTTGGGAGAAGCCCTCAGGCAGCCCTGGCCCAGGGCTGTTCTCCCATCCACTGTTCATTTGGGCTGCAGGATGAGGCAGGGGGCGTCCAGCTGGAGCTCAAAAGGCAAGGGACCGGGCTAAAAGTGCAGGGATGCTGTGGGGAGCAGCAGGGAGAAAACGAGGAGCCTCGGCCTCGCGTGCAGACCAGCTCTCCCATCTCTGCTGGAGCAGCCACAGGGAAGGCAGGCGGTGAGTTTATGAAGTGCTGGGCTCTGGTTTGCATTCATGGGAACAAAAAAACCCAGAGCTCTGCCCAGCCCTGTCCTCCCCTGACCGAAGGCGCTGGCTGCGTGGGAGCTCCGAGCACCCGCTGGCAGGGGCTGCAGGACAGGGGCTGCCGTGTCGGCTACCTCCTCGCTCTCGGCCTGGCTCGGCTCCGCATCGACATCGGGGCTCAAAACCTGCTTTGTTCAGCATTGGCTCATCCCAGCTCCTGCTAATCCTGAAAATCCACCCGTTCGCACCCAAACCCAGGAGAGCGGCCGGGATCGACGCCAAAGCTTTTCCAGGCTAAAGGGGCCGGCGAGGGCCTGAGGTGGAAGGGGTCGTGCCTTTGGCTGCGAGGTGAGGCAGTGCTGGAAATGGAGCATCTGGGGCCGCCTGTGTGCCCGCTGGCCCGGGCTGGTCCAGCCGCAAAGGGCTGTGGGACAGGGGTGAGCTCTGCTCCCCAATCCATCCTGCTCCCATCAGGAGGAAGATGCAGCTGGGGATGCGCATCCTCCACCGCTCTCCAGCTGCCTTCCCTCCCCGCTCTGCAGCCCAAGCTCTGCTACTTTGCTCTTGAGTCATGCTGAGAAAGTGTTTTTTTCTAAAAGGCAAATTTCTTGCAAACGGCTGGAATTCGTCTCTTACCCCTTTCCAAGAGCCCCGGGGAGGCCAGGAGGGAAGAAGAGGCAGGGGGCTCAGAGGGCAGCTCTGCTCCCCAGGCAGCCCCAGCCTCGTCTCGCCCCCACGGCGGAAGGGCAGGGATCTCAGCGCTCGCCCTCCCGGGGCTGGAGCGCCCTGAAATTCCTCATGGCAGCTTTGAGCGAGCACATCTGGTTCTAATAAATTATTTGCTGCTTGAACTTGCCTGACTTTTAAGGGCTGCAGAAGATGGGGCAGCGAGGAGCCCCGAGAGCTGCAGTGCAGGCTGCCCGCAAAGGGACCCCCTTGGCTGAGCTGGAGACCAGGGGGGTAGGGGGAGATTCGGGGAGGGGGTGAGGCTGACCGAGCCCTTGGAGGGACCCCAGCAGCTGGAAAAGCTCCATCTGCTCCTTGGAAGCGCTTTGGGGACAGTTGTTTCGGAGGCAAAGAAACAATTCTTCGTTTTGGCCAGGATCCTCCTACCCGCGTCTGGGTGTCGAGCAAAGCTGGGGCTCGTCTTAAATGTTGTATTTAAACCCTCAAGGAGCATGGGGAGAAAATTGCAGGCCAGGTGAGGCCCCTCCCCCCACTCCGTGGAGCCCTGGCCACCAGCATCGCGACCCCTCTCCCAGCGCTGAACCCATCGGTGCTTGGAAAATCAAACCCTGGGCTGTGTCAGCATCACCCGCTGGCCACCAACACAGCCCAGGCCACCCTCGTCCTTGGGTGGAAGGGGGTAAAGGGGCAATTGGGCTGGGAGCAGCCCGGGGAGGTGTCCCAGCCCATGGCAGAGGGTGGGACTGGATGGGCTTCGAGGTCCCTTCCAACCCAAACCATTCCGTGACTTTCTGAGATGCCGACCGTGTCCCCTGACGTGCCCCGTGCGGGTTCCCCGCGTGCCAAGCGATGGGTCAAGCCCCCTGGGGGCTGGGGGGAAGCTCCCTCCATCGCTGGGACTGGGGCTGATGCAGAGAGCGACGTGGCCTTTCCCCGCTGCCGGCGCGGGGGAGAGAGGAGGCAGCAGACGCCAAGACGGCCTCTTCCCTCAGCAGTGACCTCAGCGCCGCGGAGCCTGCCAGGTGGGTGTTGATCTTGGCCAAGATGGTCCCGTTTGGGGGCCAGGCCGAGGCGAGCGGCCGGCGGCTGAGCCCACGGCTGAGCCCGAGCCTGAGCTCGCCCAGTGCTGCTGGTCCCTGGCGTGTGGGCAGCCCCAACTGCAAAGTGGAGCCCGCGGCACCATCTGCCCTCGACACCCTGGCCTGCAGGGAGGGCTTTGCTCCCCGGTGCTGCTCTCGAGAGCTGTGAGATCGGGGCAACACCCTTGGAACAGCCCAACCGAGCAAGACACGCAGCTCCCCTGCTCACATAACCGACTCCCATGTCTCCCTGAGCTCAGAAATAGCTGCTGTGGGGCTGCCAGTGCTCCGAAGGGGCTGGTGCGGATCCTTTGGACCATCTGCCCTCAAGCTCGGGGCTAGGGATGCTGCTTTATGGTCTCTGGGTTCCCAGAGGGTGTCCCAAGGTGTCCGTATCAGCCCCAGCGCCGATAACTCAGGGGCTGCTTTGCTGTCATCGAGTGCCCCAGCTTCATATCTGCGTGTTTCTTCCCCTTTGTGGTCCCACAGCTCACTCGTGACACTCATTTTCCAGCCTGCGGGAAGCTGAGCGTCCATCCGAGCCATTCTCTGCCAGGACAGACCCCCCGCCAGAGGTGGGCGAGTGGCTCGGATCCGTCCCTGGAAACGCTTCCCAAGTCCTTCTGCTGGGTGACTTCTGCTCAGGCCCAAGTGGTTTCACCCCATCCCACCACTCCAACCACTCCCCATGTTCTATGTCGCTCAAGCCAGAAACCAGCATTTGTTTTTCCAACTAGAGGCCAGAAACACTCCAACTCTGGGAATCAGCTGAATGTCCCAAGCGCTGAGTGAGCCCGGGACGAGCCCCTCTCCCCTGCCTGTCCCCAGAGTGCGATCGGGGCGCATCGTCCGGCCCCTGCACGCGGCCGCGGCCCCTGGTCTGTCTGCGGCTCCTCCGGGCCAGCGAGGTCAGACAGCTTGGAAACCTCCCAGGGGGAAGGGAAAAATGCTTTTCCTCCCCATCCGCTCCAGCGAGTAGCAACTCAACTGGTACTAAAGCGGATTAGGAGGAGAGAAGGTGAGGAGCTGTTGGCCTGCGTTGGGTGGATCATTAGGAAGTGCTAATTATCTTCTAATCACATGCTGTGCGGGCAACTTCAAGGCACCGGGTGAGCGAGGCTGGTGACGCTCCACAGGATCCAAAGGCTTTTGGCTCGGCCACGTCCCCTCCTTCCGATGGGATTTGCCTCCTGGACATCTCAGGTTGTTGGGAATGGACAGTCCCACTCGTGGGGCTTCATGGCTTTGTCACCTCAGTCACTGGTGTTGTGGGTGCAGCCCCCACGAGGGGTCTCCAAGGTTTTGGGATGGAAGCGAGGACCCTTCTCAGCCCCCAGAGGCATCCAGCCACGGAGAGTGAGCCAGGCTGTTCTCCCAGCACTTCCTCAATTAAAAAATAATCCCTGGCTTAAAAACCAACCCAACAGCCCAGAGGCTGATGTGGTTAATTGGGCTCCCCTGGCGGGATGGCAACCCCAGAGCCCGGCCTGGCTCCGCTCTGCGGGTCCCTCCTGCCTCGCCGGCAAACAAGGGGCTCGGTTATGTTTGCAGAAATGGCCGAAGGGCACGAGGCCTTCACGTGTCCCCCTCTTGTCCCCACCACCTCCGGCCCCTGCTGAGAGATGTGGCCCTGGCCTTGGCCTGATGGACAGGAGAGTCTTGACTGGATTTTGTACGGCAGAGGCCAAGTGCCCATCCCGGGGGAGCATCCCTGAGCGGGGGAGCCCTCCCTCCTTGAGCTCTCCGGGAATCCTGGGCAGCTCAGGAGGAGGTCGGGCTCCCACAGCCCCAGGGATGCTCCATTGGGATGGGCTCTGCAGAGAGATGGAGAATCACAGACTGGTTTGGGTTGGAAGGAACCCCAAAGCCCATCCAGTCCCACCTCTGCCCTGGGCAGGGACACCTCCTGCCCCAAGCCCCATCCAGCCTGGCCTTGAACCCCTCCAGGGATGGGGCAGCCACCCCTGCTCTGGGCTCCCCTCCTCCTTTTTTCCCTCCTCCTCTCCCCCAACTCTT
>WAAB01001898.1:0-57856 GCA_013389865.1 Piaya cayana
TCCAACCTAAATGATTTATGATTCTAAGTAGGCAGCTGACAGCAACAGTTCTGGAAAATCAAATGTATTTTTGAAAAAGACAGTCTAGCCATACATGCATGACCAAGTCTTCAATCGGTGGATAGAAAGTCTGAGAGACGTGCTTGCACTCAGTCACATGGGTAGATATTTGTCTTACATTAGTCGAATGGATTATATTAATCTGAACACATTTGCCTTGTAACCCCTGCTTGGAAGTTGTTTTAAGTCAGTGCTGTGTTTAGTTTAGTTCTAGGAAAGTAGAGAAGCAAACCAGCTGCAATTAATAGCTTGTCCGACAGTGAGTGGAAGGGTCTCCCTCAACAATGGCAGAACATGTACAACAGGAAAAGGTCTGTGTGCTCAGGAATTTCAAACCACATTTAAATAACATAGGAATCACAGAGTCAATACGATAACCTTGATCATTGCTTTGTACAGAAAGTTAGAGGAAATATCAGAGGTGGGATTTGGAAAGGTAGTTGAGGAAAAGTGGAGTAAAACCATGCGATTTTTAGCAGCAAGTCTGTAGTGATTGTCTTTTTATTGTATGGTCACTACAGTCTTTCCAGATGGCTCTTGTTTCTTTACCACTTGTAACAATTCAGCTATAAATAAAGTTTTCTTAAATGTGATATTAAAATTGCATTAGGAATTTTTCAGTATTTCATATGTTGAACCCAGACAAATTGCCAGGGATCTGAACTCTGCTAGCCTTGAGCAAGACCTAAAAAATGTCCTTGATATTTGTGGAAGGTAGCTGGAAAATATATTGAGTTTTGCAGCCTAGATCATTGTTATTGGATTTTTTTTTTCACTAGCACAAACTCTGTTCTGCACAGTGTTGCTTGTAGTTGAAAGGCATGTAAAATAGGAAATGTATCAGTATGGTTCAAGAGATGGAAATATACAAGAGTAAAGGGAAGCCAGGATGTCATCATTACAACTCCCAGCCTAAAACTCTTCAGTATCAGCTTCTCATTATTCATCAGCGCTTCAGTACTCTATTTTCTGCTGGTTCTGAGAAGCAAGGGATGGAGCTGTGAATGTAAAACAGAGTTCAAGCAGAAACTTCAGGCCTGTGTTAGGATACATAAAGAAAAGTAGGTGGGGATTTTGTGTTACAGTTGGTTGCTTTCCTGGAGTTCTATATTGTGAGTCAAACTTAAAATGTATATCAAATGACTCTAAAGCAGGAGTAATGGCAGGCAAAAGGCAAAAATAGGCTTTAATTACCTATTGTAATAGCACTCAGAATTGTCACCAAACCGTAATTAGCATAGCAACAAGGATTTTAAAAAGATAGTGCATCTGCTTAACGACTAAAAGACTTGTCTGTCTGTCCCAGATATATAAATATGCATAACTGTTGTGCCTTGCAGCTTCCTGTATTCCAGACATTGCAAGTGGACTGACAGCACTAACAGAATGCACACCATGGGAATGATAACCTTTGATATTATTTACCTTTAACAAAACTCTGCAAAGGACTGGGAGGCAGGGAGGAAGGGGAGGGATAGAATTCTTCTATGGACTCAAAACCTAAAAGTCTGCTACTTAACATACAGTATAGATTTCCAGTGCAGACCCAAAATCCACAAATTTAAAAACTGAATGATACACCAATACAGTTCTCCAAAGCAGAATGCTTTAATCATCAACAATGAAGGGAAGTCCTTAGAATTTATGTGCTTTGTAAACTAATATTTGAAGCAGTACACTTGTGAGAATGTTCAAGGAAAATATCTAGCCACATCCATGAACATCTTGTGCATGGAGTAGTTCTTTCTTTTTTAAAAAACAAGCAGCTGTCTTTAAGAAAAACAAAGTTCATCATTGCTGTTGCATTGCTATAGTTCATTTCAGTAATTAGAAATCCAGCAGTTGCTTTATTATCAATATGTGTCCACATTAGTGGAACTGGGATTCAGGCCAGTTGGGAAGCAGATCACACCATCTACTGTATAGTATTTTAAGCACTTAAAGCGTCCTGTCAGCATGTAGAACATCTATTAATAATAGGAAAATTAAAGGCATACATAGGACAACTCAGGTCAGTTCAGTTCCTGAAGTTGTCTATGACTGCATTGCTTTTTCTCTCCAGAAAAATCAGCTACTGGGGGGTCACTTTTAAGTCAGAAGATGCAGAAATTAATCCATTACAAGCATTACAGGTCCAGCTATCTGCACAGACTTTGTTAACCTCCTTTCACTTCAGATTGCTAATCAGAGCTGTATACATATACATAGCTGTATGGGGACAGTATGAAGTCAGCTTACTTAATAAATAATTTCTCTGCTTTAGGGTGAGGCTAGTATAGTTTCAGTTGCAAAAATTACCGTAATTATTATTAAATAATTTCCAAAGCACTTTGTTATGACTTTCTGCATATCTGTGTATATCCTTCCTCTGCTGAAATCTGCTATAACCCTATGCTTACTCAGGAGTTAGTAAATATCCCTCTGGATCCAGCATAGTGTGAGATGGAACATGAGGCACACCAGACTGGTACACCTGACAGCACAAAAATGTTATCTTTGTGCTTCCTGCTAGTGATTACACTTAACAGCACCTTTGGTTCATCTGTTGTCATCTCTCCTGACATGAAGTGTAGCTTCTTAAACACCTCTCATCAAGAGATGTTTATATTGTTTGACTGCTTTTGATTTATCAGGGACTCCTAAATGTACCTCTGAGGGTGAATTTGCTTGTAATAAAGGAAATCAGTACATTTTCTTAAAAGGTCGTGTGGTGCAGTCACAAACTGACTTTTTTTGTTTGAAGAAAACTTGCAAGCTGCCATGTTTTTCAATGGATTTTTGCACATTTTGGGGAAAAAGATCCAATATAAAAAGACTCACTAGTTTAAAAATTATAGTTTCTATTACTTAAGATGCTCCTTAGCCAACTTCATTTCAGCAAACTTTTTTCTCTCTTCTAAATGCACATAATATTCAGATTTATTCCATTCACTTAAGCTGGCTCATTTCAAGCAATATAAATGAATGTCTTCAGTAGAGGCTTTACAATCTACAGCCAAATGCTGGTATGGAGAAGCAGCAGTTTGTCTTTGCGAGCACCAGGCAGCAGTAGTCAAGTTTTCTGTTTCTATCACAGCTCTGCTTCTGCAGAAGCAGAAGAGTCTTCCTGGTCATTCTTCTGAGGATTTCAGCAAGGTTCACTGGTATTTTCTCTAACTCTGGGGAGAGTTCCCATATGCAGAGCATAGGTACCATGTGCTCTGAGGACTGCATTAACCTGGTTTACTCATGCCTAAACAAGTTCTAAGAAGTAAATCAGGAACTGATTCAAGTCTTGCTGCAGACAGGGAGAACTTGGCATGGCCATGCTGGGTACAGCTGGGCACTCACATCTGATAGTGGACCATGGGGTGGCTGAACTCCAAGACTAATGACTTCTGCCCAGAGGCTGCTAACATGCTTGAGAAGGTGAAGTATTTGGGTGGTACTTGCTGCCGCTCCTAGTGGAGTCTGACTCTAGTGCCCCAAAAGTGTATTTTGCTCTTGTCCTCTTTTGTCAGCCAATGTCTACACTTAGTATAACCATATGTGTATTAAATTCTTGAAGAAGATAAATGCTGCCAGGATGTGAAAGTGAATGTGATCCTGGATTTAATTCCTTAATGTTTTGAGACGATGTGGTTTAGAGCTACCTTTTAAGTGGCTGCAAAGTCTCACAGCAGGCAATGTAGTGTTAGAGTTGCTTACAGAAACTATTCACAAAGGTACGCTGGTTGCTAGGTTTGCCTTCTGTGATTCTATGATGTAGAGGCCCTTCTGTTTCTCATTGTGTATTTCATAGCAGCCATTTTTAAGACATATCTGTTGGGTAACTTTCTGTCCTTCAAATCCTTTTTTGGTGTGATAAGAGTGAAAATTCTTATCCTCTACCATCCCTACTAGGTCTTTAAAAAAACTTGGATTTAAGGGAATTCTCTGGAAGGAAGGACTTAATTTGCTGTTTGTTTTGTCTTTAAGTAGAAAAATTCAGGGGTTGGTTCTGTGGAAAATATAAAAATTAAAATAATGTGCTTAATCTAAAAAGCATGAGGGATTTGGTTTTATAAGCAAGAAAAAAAAAAAGAATGTTCTTGCAGGGTTGTGTTATTGGCTTGTAAAGCAGCTATGTGTTTCAGAAATCACAGCAGTTATCACATAGGTTAACATGAAATGGGAATATGGCTGAAACCAGATGAATTCCCATTCAAGATTAATGTTCTCTTAGTTAAGACTTGTCAAAACAAAGTTAAAGTAGTTTAAGCCTTGTTTCTTCATAAGATTTCTCCCTTTTTATCCCTTAATTTTCTTCAGACAATTGTCTTTCCTGGTCAAAGTATTTTGATATACTAAGCAAATAACAGAAACTTAAAGTAGTACAGAATAAGAGCTTTGTATTTGCAAATAAAAAAATGTAAAAGAATATTGAGGTTGGTCAGTTTGAAGTATATATAAAATGAGAGAAACTTGAGAGTCACTCCATCTAGTCTTCTTAAGCAACATTTAAGATATGTGAACACAAAATATTCATACTTCTAATGCTGCTTTAACACTGCAGAAAATTAAAGGACAGAAATTTACTAGGGAGAAAATATTCTCAATGTTTTTTGTCAAGTGAGTAGAATAGCAAGGGAGGCTTAGAATCAAAGCCACTGATGAGACATCTTGATAACAAACAATGAAACTGCACTAAGGCACAAGAAATGCTGTGTTTTCATTGTCTGGGTCTAGTTTTCCTGGATTCTGCATCATTTTGTATTATGATTTATTAAAACTTTCTCTTAGTCAAGTGGGACATATATCCAGAATCACAGAATCACAGAATCACCGGGTTGGAAGAGACCCATCGGATCATCGAGTCCAACCACTCCCACCAAACACTAAACTGTGACCCTCAGGACCTCGTCCACTCGTAACTTAAACACCTCCAGGGAAGGCAAATCAACCACCTCCCTGGGCAGCATATTCCAGTGCCTAATGACCCTTTCCGTAAAAAACTTCCTCCTAATCTCTAGCCTAAACCTCCCCTNGGACCTGCTGGTCACACCATTTCTGATCGAAGCCAAGATGCCATTGGCCTTCTTGGCCACCTGGGCACACTGCTGGCTCATGTTCAGCCAACACCCCAGGTCCCTCTCCTCCTGGCAGCTCTCCAGACAGACCTCTCCCAATCTATAGCTCTGCATAGGGTTGTTGTGCCCCAGGTGCAGGACTCGGCATTCCTTACCTTTTCTGGCTGCCTCCATCCACATGTAAAACTAGGACATCTCTTTCCATCCATTTGTTTGTGGAATGCATCAAAGAGTATTCACAAGGCTGAAGGAGGACTGAATTTAATTATATTTGTGTATTTTAATTGCCGTATTTCATTTCTGAAAATGGTATCTGCCTCATTTGGCAGAAGAGCTGCATTTAGTTCTCTCCAAATGAACATTGCCATGCTATATGCGCTTCAGTTTGGGGCTTAAGGAGAAGGAGATGGGAAGAAAATGAGTTTGTTACACAGTGTTTAAGCCTTCCTGTATTTTCCATTGAGGTACTCTCTTAAGTTGGCAGTTTCTCAGACAGTATTAGATAATGCCATATTTTGAAGATGGGATCCTTAAGCTGATTATTTTTATGCTTTGAACTGTTAATCATTTAACAAGGTTGGGGGGGGGTTGGATGAGTCCTTTGAATTCGAGTTTGGCAATTAATAGAGGCTGCTTTCACAAACTCTCTGCAAATTGCACTTGGAAAGAATTACACCATGCCTTGTCACATTACTGATTAAAATAACTATTCTGTTTTTCTGAGGTTTTTCTGGTAGCACTTGCTTGTTGCAGCAAGCAAAACTGATTTATTAATATTTGTGATTTAAACTCCTCCTCCTGGGAGATATTTTTCTTTCACTTTCTCCTGTCAGAAAGTTACCAAGAACACCAGTATGTCACAATAAAATAACTGGCTAGCAGCATTTCTAATTGATACAAATCCATTTGCAAGCTTCTGGTTTTGATCAGAACAGCAACAAAACCCACACAGCTAATTCAGTAAGTGAAATTTTAGGCTTTGTGAACTGCTGGAGATCTTGAAATAGCTACATAAATGTAAGTACTCATAATTACAAAAAAAGTGAAAGATACAGGATTGGCACAAGACTGTTGGAACTACTTCATCTTGTCTACGTGTTTGGCATTTGAAAGTTCTGGTCTTTGTATACTAAGAAAGGTGATGCCTTAAAGCCTTCTGCTTCTTTGAGCTGAAGGCATTCAGGCATTAAAGTTAAATTACTAGACACTGGTTTTTTTGCAAGGGGAATATTGTTGGCTCTCCAGTGTCATGAAAAGCAAGTAGAGGTGAAGATGAACCATCCAGGAATGTATATTAACAGAGTGCTAAACTCCAGGCATGAATGCTTAGTGTCACAACAAGTGCAATGCGTGTAGTAAGTAGTATTGGAAGTCAACAGCAATGTTAGCTCTCTCCAGCACTAACTGTTCTGTCCTTCATCTGCATATCTACAAAGGAGGTAGAGGAAGGAGCCTTTATGACACAGGCCCTGCATGAAAATGAGATTATTGCTAGGGCCCTGGATTTCAAATACCATTGGTTTTGAGCTCTGTCATGCAGAAAGCTTCAGGGAGAGACTGGATCTAGCTCATTGGCTGGCCAGTGGTAGCAATACTGTGTACGGGAGTAGAAGAGCGTCCACTTGCTGCTTAAACTCAAGGAAGTTAAAACCATACAGCAGTTACAAAAGACAATCTTCCTTCTTAAATGTATTGTCTCAATTACCTTCAATATTTATGCACATATATTTGGTATTTGAGTAACAGAAATAACCCTCCATGGTTCATTTCACCTTTTAATGTTGTGTCATTAAAGAGAACCGGGCTGAGTTAAGACACATGGAGAAAGGGTAATCAGAGACAGTTGTACTCCCTGATGTTCTGCAGTTCTGGTCCATACTTCTCATGGTAAGGTGGTGTTATTCATGATGATCAGTTGCTGCTTCTATAGCAAAACAGTGAACAGATTCAGTGAACAAATTAGATATAGTCATTGTTTCTGTTAAAGAGATTTTTGAGCTTTGTGGGAAAACATGGAAGAAGCAGAAAAGAAGCATCTCCTGTTAAGATGTGAATCCCTAAACACTATGATGGACACTAATCTATGGTGTAATCGCAGCCATTCTGTTTGTACCTTGCAGTGAGCCACCTCTATGGATTTGGACTGATGGATGCTGAAGCAATGGTGATAGAAGCAGAAAAGTGGTCAACAGTCCCTCCACAGCATGTGTGTGTGGAGAACACGGATCGGCAAATCAAGTAATATCCGCTGCCAAAACTCTTGCTGGCATAAACTTATGGAAAGAAATTGGGTATAATTTACCCCTCCCTTGCATAGTATATAGTGTTTTGTTTTGAAAGCTATACTAGGAATCTCTGTCACCTTCACGGATATCAGGTCATTTGACTGTAAACTTTCCCTGTAACATATGGGGAAAAATCCTAGTTTAAAGAACACCTCAGGACCTGAAGCTGTAAAACAAGCCAAGCTAGATAATGATTGGTTCTGGTATAGATGGCGCACAAAAGAATTTTGTTGAGCACACTGCAGTCACCTTTGTAAGATGAGTACAGACTTATCAGTCCAGTATCTAACAAGCAAATATTCTTTTCATTAAAATATTGAATGGTAGTGCATCATGCAAACAGTCTCAGGACATTCTCTAGCTCAGAAATTTAGAATAAACTGCTTCCCGCTTGCTAAGATAGGGTGTCTGTAGAACCAGGCTTAAGAGCAAAATTCATAAAGCATAATTTCAAAGCATTAATATTATTGTTCAATAAATATGCTTGACTGGCTTGATCCTTAATTAGTGTAGTCTGCAAGGATGTTGTGTCAATTTGAACCATCTGAGTCAGGATAATGTTTGGTACAGTTAACATGTAATACTTGCTATTACGTAAGCAAGGACTATGGCATTTCCTGGAGCTTAACAACCAGCTGTGATCCCATGACAGTCCCACCAATTCTCAGCTGGCCACTAATCCACAAAAATGCTCTGTCCCAAAGGCTTATTCCTATTATGGGTTTTTCACTGGCCTCTTTTAGCATGTGTACACGCTTAACAGCAAACCAGGTAGTTGCCATTGTCTAGTAGTTATAGGCTTCTGACTTCTCAGAAATAGTTGTCCAAGACTGTTGTTCACTAAGCAAAAAAGATGTATTTGTCTTATTTTACAGAAAAAAGGGAAGAAATTATAATGGTTTTTTATATTCTTATATTATAGAACAATACGACCAGACAGCATTGTCCGTTCAATTTACAAAGCCACTGGCTGTTCAGATAATCCTAACCACCATGTGATCTACTTAGAGCATGTCATTGTTCGCGTCACTATTACTCATCCTCGACGTGGAGACTTGGCAGTTTATCTAACCTCTCCTTCTGGAACTAGGTCACAGCTCTTGGCCAACAGGTATAGTATGACGACACAACTACACAGTTCAGGCAGCATGAAGAGCCTACACTGAGATTACAGCATAAGGAAAGAACAGTCAAGTCATTGCAGTAAGTTCACAGACAGACACAGTCTAATTGCATTTTCTGAGAGAGATGGTGAGAGTATCTTTATGATGGTGAGTGTCTTTATCAGCAGAGGGGTAGGCTGTAAAGCTGTTTAAGGACATAGCCTCCAAAACAGTGATTAGTAAATTCCGATAGTCTTCTGTGGCTCATCAATTATTACATGGCTGTTAAATGTGAAGAAAATAGTAGTAGGCTCAGTGTTACAGAAGGAAACTGAATGGAATTCTGTTTCTACATATTGTCGGCACATATTTTGCATTTTTCTCTTTCCTCACTCTTTATTCACTAGTAATTAATATCAGACACAACAGTAGTTCTCTACTACTATTTTCTATAAGCATTGTGAATATAGTTATGGCTCCTGATATTGCTGATTTCAATATCCTTTTTTACCCCTTGCATATTGAAGTAGTATGAAGTAGTAGTCCCATGAAAGGCTCCTATTAGGACTATGCTGTGGAGTTGAACTAGTGCTTCGAAATAACAGGTTCATTTGTAAACAGTCTATTAAAAATTTTAGAGGTTAGCCATTTTCTTTATTCCACATATCTGTGATGGTTGCTTGCTTTTGAATGTCTGACCACTCTAACAACAACTACTTAGATAGTTCTTTTTCTCATCCTGTTGCTTCTGTGTTATGTTCTCAGAGAAAATGAGAACTACCTCCAATTGTCCCTTTCTCTCCAGATAGAACTCGAAACAATTTTCTCTTTACACAATGCAGTGTTTCCAACATTAGTGCTATTTCTGTCTCTGGAGGTGAAGTGCATCATTAGTATTTGTCCTCAGCAAGATGAAAGACTTCTTAGTGATATTTCTGTCTCTTTGGTCTACTAGAAGAAATTTTCCTGGAAGAAAATACTGGCAGTTCTTCCCAGATAAATCTTAACTAAACTAGTGATCAAGAGCGCTGCCTCCTACCAAAGATGGTTAAAACACTAAGAAATCACAGAAAACTTCTCAAACTACCCCATTTCCAAATATGCAAATAAGTACAGTAGGCGATGCTTCTCTGCTCCTCCAACAAACTAGAAGATCTTCTTCCTGATGGGACCATAGTATGATAGGGAAATTGTTTTCCTTGGTGACTAGCATACTTAGGTGACTGCCATGCTGCTGGACAGAGAGCATGTCTCTCACCGAAAAGATTATGTTAGCTAATGTTCTCTCATGTTCTGAATCTCAGAATGAGCAAAAACTGTCACGTGTCAGACCTATGTTTTGAGAACTCTTCTGCCATCAAGCTCATATCTTCACAAAAGTTTGTATCCCCTGTCCTACGCTTCAGGGTTTTTAATGAGCTGGGAGTAGTGCTTTCCAGACTGACTTATTACCCACGTATCCCAACCAGATTTGACAAACGTGACTATCTAGTCTGGAGACTTGCATGTCTTACTCCGTGGTAGAAGCATTGATCTCAAATGGACGTGATTCTGCTTAAAGTGTCTGACTAGAGATTAGGTTAATTTAAAATGAAAAGTGTAGTGAAAATACTCTTCAAACTGTAGACTTTAATTCATTAAATGGAGAGGAAGTTGTCTTGGAGTTTTGGGGCCTTCTAGGATATCTCCCATTTATCATTATGAGTGTTGCTAGTGCTTTGCTTAGAAAGGACATGGTCATGCAGATCTATGTATCTCCCTGCTACACAGAACAAAGAATTTGTCCTCTACTAATGAGTTCAGAGGCAGACTTCTGCCCTCTAAGCAGTTATGAAACAGGCTTTTGTTTTTAGTGTTTTAAGAAATCCCTCCCTAGTTTCCTATTCCATTTTCATGCAGCAGTTCTACTATTGCTTCAAAATGAAAAAAATTCTAAGCCCTCCAACTAGGCATCCAAACAAAACAATCTCGTGTAAACCCAGTGGTCTTAACACAGATGACTTTTGGCTCTAGGCTTTCATGTCTTGCAGCTGACTCACAGCAAGTGGGAGATAAAGACATTCCAGTATTCACAGTTCAACTGTGGTGATGACTGGTATGTGGAGTAGGTACAAAGTTTAATTCAGTCAGTCTATTTGTAACCCCTCCACTTTGGAAAGTAATTATTTTCTGTACCTGTGATACCGAGAGAAAACAGAGATATGTGTATTAAAAGAAGATGGTGCTCTGCTTTTTCTTATCCTTACTGCCAGAAGGCTTAAAAGAAAACAAAGAAACCTGAAAGACCTTTTAATGTTTGCTACTTTCTGAAAACACAAATTAGTAATGACAGACCAAATACTTATACAGTTGACTAGGAATTCCCTTTCCATGCAAGCTTCAGGGATGTGTTGACTTGTCAGTCACATTTGGCTGAAACAACTCTGTGCTGCTAATATTAAGGAATAAATGTATCTTGGAAATGCAGGTCTGAAATACCTAGAGGCATCACAAGCGCTTTCTTGGAGTAAAGTAATGGATATAGGCACAGTAATTTTCAAAATGCGATTTCAAGGCTTGTTTTATTTCAGCTTGCTCAAAGAGGTCTTACAGCTTAGCGGTATTGCAATTAGTAGCATACTAGCATAGTTGTTGGGTGTATTTGTTTTAGCATCGTGTCACAAAAGTAAAACTTGGAGTAGGGTTGTTGTTATTCGCTAACATTAGAATTTAGTTGTAAGAAAGTATTATTGATGAGAGCATCAGAATAAATGTATTCAAATACAAGACGCATACAGGCATGCAGTGCCAGCAAGATTTCTGGGTTTGTTTTTTTTTTTCTATAGGCAAAGGTCCTAGATGTTGTATATTGCTGCTACCTGACTGAGATGGCTTTCTCAGACATGCAAGACCTTTTAATGCACACATACATGATTAATAGCAGCAATACCAACTGGTTTTACTGAACCAGGGAAAACCTCATTGCTTTGCCATTATTCATGTAGGTTTAATTTGAAACAGTTTGCTGGTAAAAATTCTTGAAGTGCAATAGGTGTATTTTTCACATGTGCACTTCTCCACCAGTTCTGGAAGCGTCCTTGTGTAGTTTTTAGTGCATTGATGAGCAGGTCCCTCAAGACAATATCTGGCCTTTTTTCTGCATATATTATCCTTAATGTTGGCATCCTCTAAAATGACTTTAGTAAGAAAACTTGTTAGTTAGAGGCAATGTGGATTCCTTTGCATGTATTTGGTGGATTACACTGTCACTGGCTTGAGCCTCCTGTGCATTCTTCAAGAACTGCATTACAGGGAACATCTGCTTTGTTGTTTGGAAAGTACTAAACATGATTACGTTGGATGTACTGCAGCAGAGGAAAATACAGGCTTGGAAAGTGCTGGCTGGTGTGAGTATGAGGCTACAGTTAAGTCCATAAGGGAACAGTATCCCCTTTTCAAAAACAATTGGCCACTGGATTTGCCAGCATGGGTTTCTGAGTGCTTTTGAGATGTACCAAGGTCAATTCTAACAAAAAGTACAACAGAGCTTGGAAGGAGAAGCTAAATACAAAGAGGACAGAAGAAGCAGTCTTAGGGCTTTTTTGTCTCTCACTGAAGTTATGTTTTGTTTAATTCTTGCCCTTTAAATTTAAAACTGCTGGTGCATTGAAACAGTGTAACTGGAATTTTTCAGCTACATAGTGGCAAATTTCCAGGCCACTAACTTCCTGTGCTTATATGGTACTGACATTAATAATACCTCTGTTCAGTAACAAAGGGAAGTATTTTCATTACCATCTTTTTCCTATCGTGAAACCTTAGATAATCAATAAATTTTAATACCTTCCTCTACAGGAAAACCTGAGATCAAAGAAAAGAGGCATTTTCATCTATTCTTACTTGCTGGTTTGCTTCAGAAAACGTTTTGGTGATCAGAAGCAGAGGAAACCTTTTCATTACAGAAGCACGTTTTCATTTCTAGACCAGTTTGTTTTACATCTTTATTGTAGTTTATACTCTGATATTATACTCATTTTATGCTTTAATAACAAAAACAGTATTTTATGTATCCAAATATGATTAAAAGGATAACAACAACCATCATGCTGGGTCTCACTGTTACAGCAACTGAAAGGGACTCTGGTAGTATTATGAAATTCAGGACAAGCAAATAGCAGTCTTCTGCTTGTTCTGTGTCTATAGACTTAAGCTCTTGGAAAACTGTTCAACCTGACTTGTACTTGCTATGTTTTATTTCATTCAGATTGTCTGTATATTCTTTTTTCCTTTTTCCTTTTTCCATTTTTGACATGAATAGATGTCCTGCTACCCATCTACCAACAATTCTTTGAATGGCAATTGCAATTCCAATACCCTGGCAATATTAGCAGTAGATAGAGTGGAGAGGTCTGATGATACTATAGATGTGATCCTAATTTTTTTTTTAAGTAAACTTTTTTTTTTTAATTAAGTGGTGCGGTGGTGGGAATACTATTGATTTGCTCAGCTCTGCAGAAAAGTCTAGCAATTCTTTACTGCAAGAGTAAATGAATGCATGTAAGTGGCACTATCCTCCCTCTAACTCTAAAATAAATCCTGAAACTTGCTCAAGAGAAAATGTGGAAAACACAGAAGTGCAGTGTATCAGAGATGTAATGACACATGCCTTTATTTTGTGACTAGGACTATTAAAGCATTAATCAAGGATCTGCAGGATAGACATGAATTGGTTTTCAGAGTGTAATACCTCAAGTTCAGTTTTAGTGGAAGATTAGAACTCATTACAAGTTTGACTTAATTTTCCATAGCCAAAGTTGGAGCAAAGACAAGTGGCTAAGGACATTTTTAGGATACAGCTAAATGTCTCAGATTTTGAGGCTTATATTGAACCAAAGACAAAAGAGAACAGAAATTTAAGACAGGCTGAGGATGAATGTCTAGGATTTCTACTTTGAGAAGATAGGCTTGTCCCACCTAATGTAGAAAGAATGAATTAATCTTTTCCCTGAAGTATGAAAACTATCCTGGCCTCAATCTTATGTAACATTTCCTACATTAACTCAATTGTGTGATGGACAGTGTCCCTTACTGCCCCTAACCTAATCAGATGTGCCTTTTCAAATTCGGGACAGGGTAAGGAAGGTCTGTGTATATGGCACCAAATTCATTCATGCTCTTGCTTTGCACACAACAGCATTTAAGACAGCTCTAAGTATCAGCCACACAACTGACTGAATGCTTATGTGTGGAGCTCAGCAGCCTGACATGTCCATAGGTTGTGACGTAATATTCTGTGCAGATATGTGTAGCCCCTAGGAACAAGCTGTCTGCATATAAAGGTGGAGGTTGGTGTACTATCCACTACATAAGGCTGGCAGGCACTGTTCCCTGCTCTGCTCCAAGTATTATGTTGCAGATGTAAAATGACCATGGTCATAATAATTATCAGATTATTCTAATAATCTTGTTTAACTATTTTGAACTATAATAACCTGTCAACTCACCATTCATCAGACCATGTACTAATAATTTACTAGTTCATGATAAGCTGTGTGTATGTGTGTCCTTGATATGAATTTCTCTCTGAATACTGGAAAACACTTGATCACATCATTCATTTATTTAACACCACTGGAAGGGAACCATTTACTCAAAAGTTCTTTGATTTGACAGTTTACAATAAGCAGAGCAACAAAAAAATACCTGAACCATTTAGTGTGTAATCTATAACATACAGGTAGCCTTAGAGTTAGTCGTCTTACTTTTCTTAACTGTTCTTTTGATTTGTCTGTAGCTATATTACTTGTTTGTAGAAACTTTAGAAACATATGTACATAAAGTAAACATTCCAATTTAAACATTACTTTAGAAAATCCAAATCTTTTCTAAAGAGGTATTTGTTCCTAAAACTAGTCAATTTTCTATGAAGAGTATTACTGGATTTTCCCCATTTCAATGGATAGAGATGTGAAAGTTTACTGTTTCAGCCACAGCATGTTTTAACTGAAGGTGGTTTAGTATACCCACAATAAAATTGTAAGGGATTTTTGTCTCTTCCACACAAAATAACTTAAAAGAATGATGCAATATTAAAGTAGAAATCTAGCAACAATTTAAAATTCCAGAACATGACAAATAAAAACGCTTAAACAAAAAAAAAATTTTGGGAAATACTAGACCAATTGCAGTAAAAATAAGCAGCAATTTGTCTTTCTGTGTTTGCGATGGAAGCCCAGTGAATATAGAATTTACAATATATAATCATAGAATCACCAGGTTGGAAAAGATCCACCGGATCATCAAATCCAACCATTCCTATGAAACACTAAACCATGCCCCTTAGCATCTCGTCCATCCGTTTTCTAAACACCTCCAGGGAAGGTGACTCAACCACCTCCCTGGGCAGCCTCTGCCAGTGCCCAATGACCCTTCTGTGAAAATTTTTTTCCTAATATCTAGCCTAAATCTCCCCTTGAGAAGCTTGAGGCCATTCTCTCTTGTTCTGTCTCCAGTCACTTAGGAGAAGACCCTCCTCTCAACAACCNACCTGGGCACGCTGCTGGCTCATGTTCAGTCGGCTGTCAACCAACAGCCCCAGGTCCTTCTCCTCCTGGCAGCTTACCTTCTCCTAGTCTGTAGCATTGCTTAGAGTTGTTGTGCCCCAAGTGCAGGACCCGGCATTTGGCCTTGTTAAACCTCATGCTGTTGGTTTCAGCCCCATGGTCCAGCCTGTTCAGACAGGCACAGTACTTGCATAATACTATATAATTTAGTTGCCACAGTGGCAAAGACAAATATTGCTCCCTTGATGGATTGACAGGGTGTTTAGAAAGTAATGCATTAGTTATCAGCGAAACATGGTATGTTGATTTGACTAACGGTTGGAAATAATCTACATAATTACTTAAATTGAACATAACCACGTGCAAACACTGGATAATAACTGTGTAATAATTTCTGCCCCTCCAGGAAATTATGTGGGGCACGTGATTCTGCAATTTGGTGTATTTAAAAAACTGATTTAACAATTAGATGAAGAAGGCCTATTCTGCTGGCGGAATATATATTTATATACACATATAGATGCACACTCAGAGGCACAGAACTGCATCATAAGGAAATCTTTATTCTCAGTTAAATGAAACCGAATTCTTAATATATGTCTATATTTTAATTTGATTTTATCAATGCTAATTTAAAAAAGAGTGTGATTATATTCATTTAAAACAGAATAGAGCTGCACAAATGAGAGCATGAAAGTCACCTTTGGACTGAGTCCTGTATAGTGTACCAGGTATGTAGGTACTATTGCAGTTAAGTATGAATGTGCAGTACCTGACCCCATGTCTCTGGCTGACCAAAGTTTTAGCAAGAAGCGTGGCATTTTATTCACATCCTGTGTGGCAATTTTTACTGGAAGTTGACACATACACACCTTGCTACAAAAATATCCTGCTTTCCCAGTGTTACTCAGAAAATAATAGTGAGGAATGAACTGAATGCAAAATATCATAATTGTAGTCTAATACTAGATTTTTCTCTCTTTTATGAAAAAATGTTTCAATTCTATTTGTTTTTCTACTTTAGAGATCTTGTTTTATGAGAAATATTTAAGCATAGGTATCACTAGTGAAATATTCACACATAAAGACTAAATCAAAATAGAATTATATAAACATACACACATAGATGTGCATATATATGAATAATTATTTAAAAAATACATATATATGGGTGTATGAATATGTATGTTTGGTTTTTTTTTAAAGCAGAGCTATGCCATTTTATTGGCGGTAACAGTATTGATTACCATGTACCTCCCATCAATATCTTCAGGCAACATGGTGTTAGCACTGAATAATAGTAAATATTCTCTTTGTGTCTTTACTTCTTCACTGAAAGGGTCGAAAGGGTCATTAGGCAATGGAATGGTCTGCCCAGGGGGGTGGTTGACTCGCCTTCCCTAGAGTTGTGTAAGGTGCAGGTGGATGAGCTACTGAGGGGCATAGTTTAGAAACCAGTAGGAATGGTTGGACTTGATGATATAGTAGGTCTCTTCCAACCTGGTGGTGATTCTGTGATCTCACAACAATTTACAAAATCTCATCAATAGATACCAATTTTAGGTAACAGTACCTCTGGTCAGTCCTTCCCTTCACCCATGGGATTAGCATCACTTTGCAGACTCTAAAGTGGGTCCCCATGCTAGAAATTATCATAATCCAGGCCTAAGCTCCAACCTTTTCACCCATGACCTAGGTAATTAAATTACGGTTTTGTTGTTAGTTAGATGAAACCACCAAATGCTGTTAGTGTCTCAGTTTTCCCAAAACTCAATTCTGTCAAGTGTCTAAAGAGAATGATACCTTGGTCATCTGAGGACTGAGACTAATGTCTCAGTTGCATTTTATTTTCTTGCAAGAAATCACGTATACTGAATTGGTAATATTGTCTCAGATGCTTAGTACTTTCTCTTCTTTTTAAACCCTTTTTAAGTATTCCAGTCCAAAGCCAAAAGTAAATGTGACAGGAACTTTCCAGCATATGAGTTGTTTGTCTTTATGTCATAGTATTAAAAGCAATAGATATACTGTACTGTATGCACTTTTTCCAGGACACATGAATGCCATTAAAAACAGTATTAGCAATTTTTTCTTTTTTTTCAGTGAATTCTCTTTCCATTTTCATTTATAGTATGACAAATGATGGCATGTAAAGAATGTCTTCCATCAAAACAAGAAGAAACTGTTGAATATACTTGAAGTAGATGTGGGGAAACTATGATGAGTAATGTTATGTGAAGGCACAGATGAATGAACTGCCTGATTAGAATATCATGCAAGAGCTTTCAGACTTGGAAACATAGCTTCTCAAATAAAGTGGTTCGCTCAAAATAATGTCATGATTTATTCTAGACTATTTGATCATTCCATGGAAGGATTCAAAAACTGGGAATTTATGACTACTCACTGCTGGGGTGAAAAAGCAGCAGGTGACTGGATCTTGGAAATCTGTGACACTCCATCTCAGCTAAGAAATTTCAAGACTCCAGGTATGGCTCTAACCTTTGGGCTCAATGAATTAAGAAGAATGCTTGTAATTACTAACACTGCCTTGACTGTTTTCCACCTTTTATTTGAATCTGGAATATCTTAACAGTTCTAGTGTAAAGGCAAAACTGTGAAGATCATTATTGTTAATTTCAGTTAGCAATGCAGTCTTCATTTTTACATTGCTGTTATCTGTCTTTCAAGACACATTTCTTTTGTATTCTGAACTTCTGATTACTGTGGAGAATTTTATCTTCTCGGGGTAAACTGCCTTCTTTCTTGCAGTTGCAGGTAGTGCCTAAAAGTATAGAAAGAGACTTTGACCATTTACACCTATGTTGCAGCAGACTTGAATTCTTCAAGCAGAAGCAGACTGCTGTATCATGTGACAGGTTACCCAGAGTTAGTGCCTTAAAGCCAAACCATTACTAGGCACAGTTTTCAAGGAAGAAGATACTAAACTGCTTGAAAGTGCATGTGCCATGTTATAGAATCTCCATATGTAGACATCTGTTTTCTTAAATATTGAACATACACTTATTACACAGGTTTTCAACATAAGCCAGAGCAGCCCAGAGTTACTTTGCTTTACTCATATTGCCTGTGACGTTCATGACTGATATAAGGCCCGTATTTATTTTGTCTGTATTAGCTATCTAAAGCCCAGGGATTTATTTTCATGGTTTTTTTCTTTACTTTTTATGACAAAAAGTGACATTTTTCAGTGGTTATACAACCAGAAAATCCCTATGCAAGAAAACGAAATTCATGGATCACTACCACTGGTCAGTTGCATCATCCTCATGTGTTTATGGGCAGAGTCCTTAGGTCTGGCATATGTCCATTCACAAACTGTGCTCCTAGTAAGAACTCCTAAGGCTACGGCTGTTCCTCTGCTTTTAATTCCCACTGCACACTTCAGTTTCATTCACATATTTCAGTATGAGCACTTTGAAAGAAATGGAGATTGAGAAGAGGGCTTTTAAAGTCACTTATGGGAATACATGCTTGCTCCTGCTTTACTGGTTATGAGAGATGTGTATAACTTGTCTCTTGGATATATTGAAAATTTAAACATTAAAACTATTTTGAAATAGATATGTTATACACTGCCAAAAAATACCAGTGTTTATGCATGAGTACTGAATGTAGTCCTTCCTTTGGAGCCCCACATCCAAGTAGCTGGAAACCCTTTAAAAAAAATAACCAAAGGTGAACTACCACTTAAACAAATAATTCAGAGTAAAATATCTTAGAGAGACAAATACTACTATGTATTGGAAATAGTTATCACTGAATCTAATTTAACACTTACTCTGGACAGCTTGTCAGAATGCAATAACATTAAACTGGAAGTGACAGATCTAGTTGATTACTGCTTTCTCATAGATAAAAATTAATTATAAGGATTCTGCTATGAAATATCTTTAGGACTACAATGACATTAGCAACAGAACTAGTTTACAACTCAGTGAAATAAAAGATGCAGAAAAGATTCTGTCTCAGGCAGCTAAGTAAGTTCATAAAACAGTAAGTGTTTTCTAACTGATTTGCTAAAAATCAGTTTTGAATTTTAGGACACAGATTTTAACTTAAAGTGTATATAAGTTATAAAAGCATAGTTTTGTTAACTTTACAAGTGATTGCTAAGTGTTTCTGAGTTAGTACATTATTGGAAGTAATAAAACTATTCAGATAAGCCCCACTAAGTATAAGTATTTTTATTGTTTCTACTACATGAAAAAGCACACATTAAGAAACGTTGACTTAAATGCAAATTAAAGTGTTTAAAACTTTGAGTTTTAAAAAATAAAAGCTAGCATGATAGGGCATGAGTGTGTAGTTGACTATTCTAGAAAAATGCTCATTGTTTCGTTTCTACTTTGTCCAAGAAGGGCCCATTAGTGTTTCTGCTACCAGATATGGAGATTAAGTACTTTGTCTTCATCTTGGTTCAAATTTGGTTTATTAAGCTATTCAGGTTGGAATGAAGGCTATGTGCTCTTCATGTCTTTAAGGTAAATGTGCCTTTCCTTGAGGCCAGTAAATACAGAGCAAAGTTTCCAGTACACTAAAAAGGGTTATTCATTACATTTACTGAAAAAGCAGCCATAGACTACAAGCAGAACCGTTCAGGGACTCAGGAGGTTGTTTAGTGTTTGGGTTTATATTTAATTTTCAGTACTCTAGAATTTGATAAAGGGGAGGTATTAAATGATAACTAAGTAATTTAATTTTAATCAGATTGCTGAAAAGAGACAAAAATCAATGACTTTCAACTCCAGCTCACAGTTTTTATTCCTGACGCAGCCAGGAATGTCTGACTTGAAGGACAAGTTAGGGAATCCCATCATCATTGTGTGTACCACAACCATGTGGTTCATCCTACAGGTATGAAGGAGAGCCACAGTGCAACTTATTTCAGCTCTTCCCTTCTTCTCTCTTCTCTGGCACACTCCTTGTACTAAAGCCTAGGAAAGTGGTAACATAGAACCATTTTGCAAATTATTCATCCATGCTGTTCTCCAGACATCTGTCACAGCTCTTTTATGTCACTAGAACAGTCTAAAAGTGACCAATTGTATTTCCAGCTTTACACTTTAAATCTTGTTCCTGCACACTCTTGTGTTACATAGGTAGTTACATAGATCTTACTGATTTTGATACTTTATGTACGCTTTTCTTAGAGCTACAGTGGCTAATCTCATGGGACTGACTTATTTTGCTTATGAGGATTAGAGACACAACTCTGAAATAAAAGGGGCAGTGAGGCCAAGGGATGTAGAGAAAATAGAACTGCCCAGCTAAAGGTTTTAGAGGAAGCTGGTAGACTGAAGGAATCATACTGGAACTTTACTTTTCACTTTCTTTAAACCACAATGTGAAACAGTATTTGAGATTAGTAGGTTTTCACATGTTTGGATTTCACAAGATACAGTCTAGTTTGGATCCTGGCTCATTGTGTGCTGTCTAGTAATACATCCCCCAGCTCTGCAGACAGTGGTTGCCCTGTGATGGAAGCTATCCAGTAACTCTTGTGTCCACAGAATCACGAAATCACTAGGTTGGAGAAGACCCACCAGATTATCAAGTCCAACCGTTCCTATCAAACAGTAAACCATGGCCTTTAGCACTTCATCCACCCATTTTCTAAACACCTCCAGGGAAGGTGACTCAACCACCTCCCTGGGCAACCTGTTCCAGTGCCCAATGACTCCATGATTTTTCTTTTCTGATGTCCAGGAAAGATTTGAAAGTGCCTACTGTATGTTACTGGTGAAAAAACTCAGCTGTTTGGATATATTTGTGTTAGTCTCTGTACTGACCAGAAATAAACAAAAGGTGCATAAGCACTATTTATACTTGCTCTCTGATTTATCACCATAGCCTGCAGTTTAGCACACTGGTATCACCATTATGTCTGTTTCTTTTTTCTCTTGTTTGCATGCATTTGTTCAGCTATTGAAAGGTCTTGTAATTAAAAGCTTAAGTTTTCCTGTGATCAAATTGAGAACAAAGAGCTAACATGTCATCATATCCCTGCACTGGCAGTGTAATGCCACATCTGTTACCTGTAAAGAAATACAGGGTCTAGTTCATAAAAGTACTGCATGTGATTTCTGCATTTAATTCTGTGGAGTTTAGGAGGTGTACATGTGCTTGCTGTGAAGCACTGTGATACACCCTTTCTGCTACACATGCTAAATGGGACCTCTGTCACATGCTAAATACAAACAGGGTAAAGGGTTATTCTAGCCCAAAGAAATGATGGAATCAGTCAAAAATGGGGAAAGCAGGATTTTGGCTTAACCATTTACGCTGTGTTTATTCATTATAAATGTGCATGTGTATGTTTATATACATAGTTATTGAAATATTTTCATTGTGCAAATTAAACCTGCCTTGAGGCAGACTTCATTTATTTCCTGGCAAGTCACATGAATTTTTCCCCTCTTTATTTACTGACCCATTCTTAAAAGGCAACTAATCTCCTGAGAGATGCTGAATTGTTCCTCTTGCTACCCTTTTGCGTTAAATATACTTTCAAACCACGAATCCTTCCTGCTGTAATGTTAATGCAAGTGCTTCCATGTGTGTCCAAGCACAGTACACTGTGACTGAGGAACATCTTTACCTGTGGTTACTTTTAGTGGGACCTTGTAAATACTTTTTTCTAGTATTCAGTAGTTTTACCAGAGTTATGAAAGAATAATAAAATCAGCCCTTGGAAAGTTGAGTAGTCTTTGGAGCACAATAATGACATGGACTCTGAATAAATTAGCATAACACACTTTTTTATTGCATCCAATATATTATGGTGCAGATGCTGTAGGAGTGGGTTAAAATGTAAAAAAAGACAGACTGTGCATAGATATGCTGTAGCTTTTTAAAGGCTGTAGACAAGACTATGTATCTGATTAAAAATTAGCTCCCTGTGTGACTTCTTTTCCAAAAAGAAAAAGTGCCTATAATAACCCAGCTGAATCACTCTTAAAAAGCCTTAAGAGGTCACTTGATCATCACATGTCTGTACAGGAATAAAATATATAACCGACCTAGGGGACTTTAACCTACTGGGGACTAAAGTGCAATATGGCTGTGAGCTAAAGGTAGGAAAAGATGAACTGAAAAGAAGGTGCATGCAGTTCTACAGCCAAGGTAATTAGGCAGTTGTTTTGCGGCAGATGTGGCAGACACTTCATCAGTTAATTTTTTAAATCAGGATTGTCTCTTTTAAAAAAGTAATTTTGGGCTTTAGCTTTGAAAAGTTGGAAGCTACTGTGTGAAATAACTATCATGTGGTGTACTTTCTTACCTAGAATTTCTTCTCAAATAGTAAGTGTAAAGCAGAGAAGTTTTCATGTAAAATGTAGAGATTTTGGCCCCAGAAAGATTAAGTTGGGTTAGCAAGAGGCAGAGAGACTGTTTTCCATCTTTAATACCAGTAAACATCATTTCAAAATGCTGGGCTATCATCATATATACTGGGGGTTGGACTATATGATTTTTGCGGTCCCTTCAACCCAAGCCATTCTGTCATTCTCTGATCTGTCAGGTAGTGGTTTTGCTTATTGCTGCTTACTACTTGAAGGATAAATGTAAAAGCAGAGAGAAAATGGGTTGTCTTGGTCGTGTCAATGAAGAATACCATATGACATTGGAAAAAATAAAGGAAATCGCTTGTAAAAGTCGAAGTAGTTTGCTTGCACAGGTTGAAAAAGTGCAAGTGAACAATATAAAAGCTTAAATTATTGAGTATCATTAAAATGAAAGAAGAGGTAGATTTCTTGAATTTAATTTACATTAAGTATAGTGAGTGATTTTCTTGAGAAGAGGCGTTCCTGGATTACAGTAGTTTTTAAATAATAGTTTTAAGGGAAGAGTATTTTAACCAGAGAAGAGCCACGAAAACCGAATCTTTCAAATTCAGATGAGAAATGCTCACTAATCCTTTGTTTCCTTCCTGTTCTGATGAGCATTTGACACTTTGAAGTAGCTACTCCAACACAGATACATACAATTAGGAGAACTAGATAAGACCAAACTTATATTCCATCCTTTCAAACAGGGATGTGGTTTTTTATCCATCATTATTTTAGACATTATATCATGCCTCAGTCCTTCTACTGTTTCACAGATTTAGTTCAGGAGGTAGTAAAAACAGATAACTGGGGACTGGAAGTTCACACTTTGTGTCCTGACAGACAGAACTGATGACCTGATGTAGATTTGTCTTTTTATTCCTTTACAAAAAAAAGAACTCGCCAAAAAGTCTGATAGTGCTTCAGACAGACAAACAATTTTTTTCTTTCTTCATTCAAGTACTGAAAAGATAAAATGCTAGTACTGAACACAGACAATGCAGTGATGGATCTGCCAAATAATGAGAGCAAATAAAAAAAAGAATTGCTGGTTTGGGAGGGGACTTTGATGTTCCACCATGAAGATTTTAAAAGAAATTGTTTCCTGTTCATCAAGATATGTCCTGTAAGGCAATGAAAAGTAATAAGCAAAATATAACTTCTTTTGTAAGTCAGAATACTGAATACTAGTTAGCTAAAAGATCTCAAATTATAATTAGTGAATAATGGATATTCTGAGGGAAAAGCAAATCCAAAAAACTCCTTGTTAAATAACATATACATTTTCCAAATAATTGTATGGCCAGAGTTTTTGTTGTTTATTGTTTATATTAAATTCAACACATGGTGCAAACTTTTTACTAGCCCTACAGAGACTGGAGTGCAATGAAAATACTGTGCAAAAATCTGATTGAAGAAACTATGCTTTCACAGTTTATACTAAAGCAGCAATTGCACAATCTATGTTAAACCAAATACACTTAATTGAAAAGTAGCATCTTCCATGCCTACTCAAAGTCGTGTTTACAAGTGATATGTTTTTGTAAGATACAGAAAATAGTTTTCTAAAACTAGATTTTAAAAACTTAACTTCTAGGCAAATTGAAAGAGTGGTCCTTAGTACTGTATGGAACATCCATCCAACCTTACTTACCAAGAAATGATTTTCCAAAAATGGAAAGAGTGCGCTCTAGTCCAGCTGAAGACCCTTCAGAAGATTATGGAACAGATGACTATTCAGGTGCGTACATTCATTAACTGTCTTTGTGCGTTTACTGAACATGTAATAGGATAAAGGAGTGACCTAAGACTCTGTATATGTAAAATATTCGGTGAAGTGCATTCTTGATTTAAGATCAGATCTATTTATTTCATAATTTAAAGTTATTTTCATTTAATCGGTATGAATTTGTAAGCATAGAGTTACATATTTTTAAACTAACTTAACATACTGTGAAGAACACACTGCTTTTTGTGTACGTTTATAAAAATACATATGCATACATTTACACGCTTATATAAAGAATATTATTTTCTACATCTGTTGTTTCTGACTGATTCCTATGGAAGATTTTTATTCTTATGATTAGGCTTTAAAATGGTTAGATTTTCAGCACTACAAAATAAGTCAAGTTGGCAGTTCCCTACATGTAATTCAACATTAAGAGCATTTTATGGATGGTCACGCCTGATGAATTTTAAGTATAGCTCCAGCAATCAAACAGCAAGACAGAGTTCAGTTTAGAAGTTTCTGTTACTACAATGTCCTACCACAGCATGTCAGACCTGCAGTCCTTACTGTAGATTGAAAGTGCTGGATTTTTTTTGTACATGTTGAGACACTATCATCTCTACTGCCAAAGTTGTTACTTCCTAAGTGTGAAGCAAACTCAATTCTGGTTTACCTGATGTTGAGACAAATTTCAAGGTGTCAAGGAAACTCAACATATTTCATTCACAATAGAGCATTGGTCCTGAAAGTTATAAATTCAGTCATGGGCTTTGTTTGCCTTCATAAAGGCAGGAGTTGATGGTTTTCTCCTTCCATAGCAAGACGAACCTATTTGAAAACTCTAAATATAGAATCATAAAATAACTCAAGTTGGAATGGTCATCAAGTGCAGCATGACTGCCACTGAGATGGGACACTTGTGAATCAGCAGGTGTTAGTCGAGGGTTTTGCAGCATGCAGCAGCATTAAGGGAAGCATATTTGGGCCCTTGTGGCTGGTTCAGTTAGGTTGTGGTAGCCACTTGTACCACTTGTTACTCACATAGCAACCAGAGTAAGCACTGATCATGTTGTTCGGCATTTATGTGGACCTGCTTGTTACAAGTGACTTTGCTAATAATTTATTACGTAAGTCTGCATTTCTGAATAAAATTCTGAATGATTTGTTACTCTTTAAGAAAGCATCTGATGTCACACGTGTTAAAAAATATCACTGTGAATTAATACTGAGGACAGAATTTGCTAAATCATTAAGTGCTAAAAAATCCTTTCTTCTTGGAGGAGCGAAATTACTGTTTGGAATTCAAATCATTCAGGGAAACAGAGTAATTGCATTGTGCATTAAAATACCATGTTTTAAGGGGTGCTAAGTAGTAAATGAGAAGTTGTAATTGCTTCCTCTCTGTATTCTGGTTTTATTACAGGTCCCTGCAATGCAGAATGTAGTAAAGTAGGGTGTGATGGGCCAGGACCAGATCATTGTACCGACTGTCTGCACTACTACTACAAATCAAAGAACAACACACGGTAAGACTGAGGGAAAATCCCTTTACTTCATAGATTTTTTAGTGTATATATTAACTTATTTTCCTCTCTCTGTACTGCAGTCATGGATAATACATTTTTCACTGAATCTGACAAATTTTCTTAGGAGCTGAAAAAAACTCAAAAACCTGCAAGCTAATCAGAATTTAAAGTACAGCTTTCAAACACCCTTCTCTGATTTTTCCCCATCTCCTGATTATTTTTTTCATAAATCTGTGTATGTTTGTGTGTGTATATATATATATGTATATATAAAACAGTCATAACTGCTACAGGTTCTGTGATTGAGTTTTGACAATATAGGAAGAAATGTAGATGATCAAAAATAATACTCTATGATGATCTGACAGGGCACTTGCCTGTGAGACAGCATATGCTGTAGGGAATTAAACACAAGAGAGAGGCAACTTGATGCAATGCTTTGGAGGCTTTCGTATTAGTAAACACATGATCATTAGAAAAGCACAGTGCTGACAAATAATTCTGCTTTGCAGTCATGGTCCAGGAATGTGATGGCAGGTTATTTCATTAACGACTCTGCCTTCTTTTCCCTGCTGTCTGCAGGATCTGTGTTTCAACCTGCCCACCTGGTCACTACAATGCAGACAAGAAACGCTGTAAAAAATGCTCACCCAATTGTGAAACCTGTGTTGGAGGCCATAGTGACCAGTGCATGACCTGTAAATCTGGCTACTACCTGAATGAAGTAACCAATAGCTGTATTACCAACTGCCCTGATGGGTTTTACCTGGATAAGAGTTAGTATTTCTTGTTGTTTCTTTGTTGTGGGCTACAGAATTTGATCTGGGGAGGTTGCTGGAATACTTACAAGCAGGAAAATTGTATGTTGATGCATCTCTCTCATCCTATTCTTTTTACTAAGTCATGGTCAAGTGTGATCAAGAATGTCCTCAGAAATATTCCCTTATTTTAAAAACCGTACTTAGTGGCAGGATGTCTTTTCAGTTTGTGGTTGGTAGTAACAGAAGAATGAGGGTGGTTCAAGAGCAGGTCAGCTGCAGGACACAGCAAGTTGTCACTACTTCAGAAAGGGACAGACAGTACCCACATTCTGAAGATAAGGCATTTCCCCATTCCCCCAGATTCAAATTACATGGCACCAGGTAGATGAAAAAGCTGAGGAATCAACTGTGGCAAAAGAACTGATACTCTAAGAAAAATAGGCTCCTCAGACGTAAAGCATGGCTACAATTAATGTTTCTGACAGACTAAAGTACCTACACAGGTGTGAAGACACAAGAGCAGTAGTTCTGTGCATGAGAGCACCTGTGTTCAGTTTCTTCCTGTGATTGCCAAGTAGAATGCACGTATTTAATTTCAAGCATTGGTTAGCAAAAATACTTAGACATATATTCAAATACTTGCTTAAAGCTGCAGTGACATCAGTTATCTTTAGACACTTTCTTAGAAGATAAATATGTGCTCTGGAGCTTTGTTCATCAGGGTACATAACCTTTTGCTTTCTTCAGCATGAAGCTATGTGTTCATTTTTGAGAACTAGTAAAAACAGGTACTAATTTAATTCTTCCATTTTTCACTGTGTGACAACTAATTTAAAGGGAATATCTGCCCAATTAAGATGGATCAATGAAAATTCAAGATTAAGTGGAAACATCAGGATTTTTTTCTTAGAAAGGTACATGGCATTGCATCTCAGAACACTAGATCTTGAAGAGAGAGGCATATCTTACAGAAGGAAACTCTTGAGATGAAAAGCAGGTGTTAAGTAATGTATGTCTTGACTTTGTTAAGATCAGACCTGTTCCTGCAGGTGTGTCTTTAAGCAGAAAGACAGGCTGCTTGGGTGGAAAGTGTAAGAGGTAAATTGCAGGACAGTCTCTGGAACACATGGCAATCATGACTGCATATTAATGCTATATGAAAAGAGTATTTAAGTCCATATTATAGTTAGTATAAATTTAAATGTTTATGAGTATTTTTTAAAGACCTCAAAGCATTTTTTTTTTCAGAGTACAACTATAACTTCTAGAAATCAATTAAAC
Organism: Piaya cayana; assembly: GCA_013389865.1. Lineage (NCBI taxonomy): Eukaryota > Metazoa > Chordata > Aves > Cuculiformes > Coccyzidae > Piaya > Piaya cayana. The sequence goes on from WAAB01001898.1 coordinate 27,688, forward strand.
TATTTGTTGTTTGATGGGAAAAGCTACTGATAGGCAAAATTTAGCTATTTTAGTCTAGCTTGCTGCTTCTCTTCCTGATATCAAGCTAAAAAGCACTAAGTCATGTAATAGTAATATATCAGTATAGGTTTTTTAAACAAAACTGAACACGGTTTTCTGGGTTTTCTTTTTTCCCTTTGTAGATAAGATTGTTTGCCGAAAATGTAGTGAAAACTGTAAGACATGTGTTGAATTCCAGATCTGCACTGAATGCAAACATGGCCTAAGGTAAGGAAATTATGAATGTTGCTAAACACAGTACCTGAAAAGACTTACAAAGCTGTAGATACACAATGAATATCAGGTAGCTATTCAACCTTGAGTGGCCTTCGTTTCATGTGGTACATCATTATTTACATTGTAATGTAGTGTTGTCTTGTGCTAGTATGTGCCATTTAGGCTAAAACCAGATTTTTAGAACAATTTTCATTTCAGAGAAAATAAAAGCCCCAGTCATGTGGAAAGCTGACTTCAATTTTTTTGACCTACAGTGTGGCAGTCAAGGATTATTTTAGAGGTAGATCTGATTAGTCATATTAATCTTTCTGATTCATTCCAGTGATAGATAGATAGATAGATAGATAGATAGATAGATAGATAGATAGATAGATAGATAGATAGATAGATAGAAGCAAGCATTCTGCTACAGAAACTGATAACCTCTGGACTGGACAGGCACACACTCTCCTGGGTGGAAACCTGGCTGAATGGCTGGTCCCAGAGAGTGGTAGTAAATGGTGTTAAATCCAGCTGGAGGCCAGTCACAAGTGGGGTTCCCCAGGGCTCAGTGCTGGGTCCAGCCCTGTTCAATGTCTTCATCAATGACCTGGATGAAGGAAGGCATTGAGTGCACCCATAGCAAGTTTGCAGACGACACTAAGCTGGGTGGAAATGTCGATCTGCTGGAGGGTAGGGAGGCTCTGCAAAGGGATCTGAACAGGCTGGACCACTGGGTAGAGTCCAACGGCATGGAGTTTAACAAGGCCACATGCCAGGTCCTGCACTTGGGGCACAACAACCCTATGCAGTGCCACAAAAAAAATGAAGTCAGTATTAAGTATCTGTAGGATTCTTCTTACAGAATACAAGTGTTTTGCAAATGTTTTAACGCTGAGGTTTTAACCTCCATCAAAATGGATTTTCATCTCTTAATAAAAGCTGAGTGTTATTTGCTTCTAGCACATTAGTAGCTGGATTCCTTTACATTTTGTAAAGGACTTCTCCTTTCTGTGTATTTATTTTTGCATCTAGTTTTTCCAGTGCCTGCACAACTTTTATTACAAATTTCTCTATTTCTTTTAAAATGACCCTTTGAAAAGGAAGTGTGATCTCATGGGAAGGAAAGCACAGGATCAGATCAGAACATTGCTTTATTTGCACTTTGTGAAATAAGAATATAAGATTCCCTTTTAAAATGTTACCAAACTTGCAGTCCATGTTAAGATTTTGGAGAATTTTAACAGATTTAGCATGACTCTCTGTGTTTCTGCACAATCAGATTGATAAACCAGAGTTTCAGAAGTTCCTGCAATGGACAAATACGTTAGAAGACCAAAGATTTTGAGCACAGGTGACTTCTGCTGCATTCTGTCTGTAAAACAAGGATGGCACTCAATCAGTATGGTAATCCTTTGAGCTGAAGGGCATTTTTACACAAAGAGTTGAATTGGATGAAAGCTGAAGTTCCACAGAAGTTGACAAACATGGCAGAGAAGTCATAGCTTAAAATAAAAATGACAAAACACAAAACCCTGCTATAGGCATCTTATAACATGAAAGCACGAACAGCTACTTAGAGGGAACCATGGAAGTGTTAACTATGTTATTTCTTTTTCTTCTGTTAGTCATTCTTTTGTGCTCTCTCTCAAAAATGCCTGCAGGCAGAATACCTCCAATTGTAATCTTGACAAATCTCTCCAGCCACTTAAAGATGGCACTCAGCTAGGACTTTTCAAAGCTGTTGCAGAAAGAGGTGGTGACTGCCTTCACTATAAATCTGCTCTCAAGTTGTGCTCTAGCTAAGTATCAGATGGCACTGGTTGTCTTGAGACTTCTCTATCTAGTCCCATAGCGTAGAACAGTGGTACTGACCCTGTGCCAAACTCCTCATGGGTAATTGCATTTTACACGCCTAAATTTTTAGTAGTCTTTGGCAGTGTTTGGGGGTTTTTTTCCCCCTACTTCTTGGTAGTACTTACAATGAGTTTGTAAACAGATTCTGTATTTCACCATGGCGAAACTGTATTTCGTTCCTTCTTGAGGTGATTGTTGTCTCTGTATTTATAAACTATGACCAGTGAAGGCAGCTGGTGAATCCTAATACATGGGTTGTTATTAAAAACTGTTTTGTGCATGTCCTTATTGGCCTCTGTTTGTGTTATCTGCCCAGACATTGTGCTTTTTTCCTTTTTACAATAGTTTGCATGGCACTAAATGTGCTATCCGCTGTGAAGAAGGAAAATACCATAATGGTAGAGAATGTGAACCATGTCACCGTTCCTGTGCAACATGTGCAGGTATTCTACTTGCATGTATCTCCATCATTTCCTTTCCTCTCTGTATTTAGCTCTGATTTAATTGTACTGTATCACTGTTACCTTTTAACGTGATTGTTTACATGTAAAACTTCTCATCATAGTACTTTAATATATTTTAAATACAACAGACTTCTTTCAGCTAATGTGAAAATCTTGTTTTCCAATAGAAAGTGTGCATACAGATTTTCTTTTTTCTTTTCTTTTTTCTTTTGTTTCTTTCTTCTTTTTTTCCCTATGTCATTCTGATTTCCACTAATGCCCTTCATTTTACTTCTGGGATGGAATAATGACTGACAGATTTTCTGGGAGCTTTGGATCTACTAACAGCCATTTATTTCAGAAACCAAAAAATTAAATTAGATAATGTTGTTTATTCTATCCATGTACCTTTATTGCTTGATGTTACTATTTGAAAGAAAGTAAGGGAGGTAAATCATGGTAACTAAAATTATAAGACTTTGAAACGGCTAGGGGTGATGTCTGTTAGGCAATAAGAGAAGCTAGCCAGTAGCACAGTATCTTTTTTCTCTGGTTTAAGGTGCCGGAGTAGATGCCTGTATAAACTGCACACAGGGTTATTTTATGGAAGATGGAAGATGTGTACAGTCCTGTAGTAGTGGTTATTACCTTGATCACTCTACTGAAAGTGGATACAAAAGCTGCAAAAGGTATGATCACTGGCTAATATGTACATATGATGTTTTGCGGGGTAGTAGCTATTTCTGTGTTAAACAAGATAGTACTTATGAGAACATAAACCACTGCTAGCTTAAAAAACAGAAAAAACATACTGCATGCTAAGCTTTTTTTAATTTTCATCTGAATTATAGTCATGTGGGTCTTCTAAAAGTGTTTTTTCTTGTACATATATTTCTCCTTCACTTTGAAAAAGGCTGTAGTGAGAATGTAAGCAGATATACATAGAAATGGAAAATGTACAAATCTAGCAGGGGATTTGCATTTCCCAGTAACTAATGAAAGAAGTCAAATTAGGTTTATTAAATTGCAAGTTAATTGTGATTCACAAGGACCTTTTCTGTTCGTCATCTGCATATTCTCAAGCATGGCACAAGTGTATTACCAGACTGCTGCCCAGAACAGCTTACCTAACTCAGTGTACAAATGGGTGGATTAATCTTGCACAAGGCTGTCCAAGGAAAGGATATTTTTTTCTACTCCATTCTTAGTTAAATAAATACCATTTCTTGCCATTTGGAATCATTTATTATCAACTCCTTTTGAGTTCAGGGTATGAAGGGGATCACTGTGTGCTACAATTTTCCACACAAAGAGGAAATTGATACAGAACAAAAATATGATGGATTCAGAAGGGTGATGAAAGGACTGGGCTGCAGGTTGGTCTTTTCCATCCTGTGCATTTAGCTCATGCCTTCCTGGCACAGGTACACTAAATCAGCTTAATAAGACTGTTGGTTTTTTTCTGCATAGTTCCGAAACTCTGGAATAATGCAACTGTTCAGTAAAGTACGTGAATAAAAAACAGTTGGGGGAAAAAAAGCAGGACTGGATTACAGAGGGAATTAATTATTTTTAATTATTATTGCTACCAGAGCAGCTACTACCTGTATAAACAGCAAACAAGCCCTGTGCAATACAGAAGAGGGCTACTAGGAACTCTTGCATTTGGTGAGGGCATATGACCAATTCCTGCCATCATCTTTCAGATGTGATGCCAGTTGTTTGGATTGCAGTGGCCAAGGAGACAGAAATTGTACGAGTTGTCCAAGTGGCTATAACCTAGATACTGGTGTTTGTGTAGTGGGAACAGTCTGCAAGGATGGTGAGTCCAGTTCTCTGAAAAGATCTGTTTTAACACTGCCAGCTGCTTCTTTTAAATCTATTGGATTGGTTTGGTCTGTTTCTTTTATTGCAGTCTTGATTTAAGGTCTACATTACTTCTTCATTTTTTCAGGTGTATGAAAAGGGGAAAACTACATTTGCATCTATTAACAAAATTAGTCCACTTTACCTGATTTTTTCCTAGAACAGTTTCCCCTGCTGCTAACAACCTACTTTTCCTTCCTTACCTGTTTTTCAAAGGCCATTGCTTTCAAAAGATTTTTATACGAAGATCCTAGTGTACTGTCAATAGAATCACATTTATCTGTTTTGCCTCTTTGAACTATGAAAATGCTGGTGAGTAAAAGGGATTTTAAGTGCCTATACTGCCACTGGTGTTATGTGAAAGGGTAATGAGAACATAAGAATTCTGAACTAAGGAGCCAGTTTGTGGTGGAGATTTAAACTTCCTCCAAGTTCTCTGTGACAAGTAAGGTACCATTGTTACTGTATATGGTTGGCTTAATTATTCGTTCACTGTCGTTCCTTTCAAATGTCATGATTACAGAGACACTTAAATAGCATTGTGACTCCCTAAAAATATTATGATGTGAATTACTTGTAGATACAATCCACCAAGTGCAGTCGAACAGGAAAATCATACTGAAACAATGCCCAGAGTAAAGCCATGTGAAGATACCTGACATCAGATATACAAAAAGCTAGCAGTGGCTCTTGGGTCCAACTGATTTCCTCTGGATTTAGTAAGAGTTTTACTCTAGGCTTAAAAAATGAGAACAAATAAAGGGCGTAGGGTCGAGTCTTGTTTCTATAGAACTCTGGAGCTCCTGTTGGAATTTAATCCTTCAAACTTTGAAAAGTATCGTGTCCATCTTTAAGTTACATTACAGATACTGGTAAACCAGGCATGAGACCTTTTCACATCAGGACATTAAATGTGTCATTGAAATCTAGACAAAGTCCAGCTATAGGTGGAGAAATGACTTTCTAGAGAAAGTCAGGTATAGATGAACAAATGAAGATGAAGTGTAATGCAGAGAGTTTTGAGTAACCACCGCAATACCATACGGTATTGCAGTTGAATACTGCAATGCAAACTTCTGGCATACCATTTTGGTCTTCAGTATGGTTAGATAAATCCTTCTTAATTTGTACACATGCACCTTCAGTCAGACACACGTGTAGTTGCACAAGACTGGAGACACCCCCTACCAGTAATGTCTCCCCTGTTCTTCCAAGCACAGCCGCCGTGAGAGGACTGCAGTGTGCAGGCCTTATGGCAATTGCAATGCACCGTGCTGGATCCCACCACACAGCACGTGTCCTTAGTGACCTAGGATAGCCAAGAGAAATCCAAAAGGGATGTTTTTTTCCTGTTAATTTACGAAGCAAAAAGAGTCTTATTTCATTGCTTGACAATCAAGCACTGGTTACAAGCCTAACTCACTGTAGGATTTGCATTTCTGTTGAGAACATTTTATTCTTTTTCTGTGGTTTGACTGTTTTATTCTTTTGATTCATAAAATTTGAGAACAAATTTCTTTACTGTAAATATCACTGGTTTCTAATGATTCTCATTCTAATCTTTTTTTCCCTTTTCACAAATGGATACCAATCATTCCCTGTTGGACCACACAATATCTCTTCCTGAAAAAAAAATGCTGTTGACTGAAATTCCTTTTGATGGACCATATTTCCTACTTACTACCTGCTCCTGAATGGTCTCTTCAACCAAATCTGCCTGTCTGACCAATTAAACCTTCCTCCGTTGTACACGCCATGCTCTCCAAACCTTCAACTTCTCCCTTCTTCGACCAACCTTCTCTTGCTGCTGCCTTCTGGAAGCCACGGAAGAGTCCTGGGCTGAGGGAGGATTCTGTATGCTGGTGAAAAAGAACAATCTCTGCCAGCGGAAAGTGCTTCAGCAATTGTGTTGCAGAACATGTACACATAAGGGGTGAACTAACACCTCCCAGCATCCTCCTCCTCCTGTAGACTTATAGATTAATCCATAATATTGAAAAAGGAAAAAAAAAAGGAAGCCACCTCTCTCTCTCCCCTTTCTTTGTGTGGGGAGATGGTGAACTGTTTGTTGGAACTTTAGTGGAAAAACTACAACACACCTACCTTTCATAACTGGGTGTCTAGAGCTGAGCATCCAGGATCACAGAGTCAGTATTGTGTGACCAAAGCATTTGATGCCAAAATTAACATTTAACTCATTATTTGATTTCCTGTCAACCTTAGGATTATTCCTGTTTTTTTAAGGTCCTTTTACTCCCCTTTTCTTCCTACTTCTTTCCCCTTCAGGATCTTTAAAGAGTGTTTCAAGAATACAGCACAAGTTTACATGGATTAAAACTAAACAATACAAAAATGTTTGCATTAGTCGTTTTTGTGATATGTGTGTCACAAGGGGGAACTTGAGTTCCTGAGGGGATCAAAAACATAATTAGCTGCAGGACTAAGTTCTGCCCCTTTTGTAACAGTATTTTAAAAAAGAAAAGAGAACATTTCTGCACACATTTCTTTCTTACTTCCTCTGCTGTGTGATGTTTTTTGTATCACATGCAGTTTGTATATATGTTTGCCCAAAATGTGGTTTTGGTCACATAGATTTCATTTTTTAGACAGCTAGCTTATTAACAGATATGCTAGGATTTTTATTTTATTTTTTTAAATTGTTAAAGCTATTTCAAATAAACTTTAAAAAAAAATTGTTCCTGTAGTGAACAAATTCAAAAGATATTACTTCTTTTGGTTTGCATAAGCCAGAGTAATGTATACACTAGAAGTTAGAAGACATTGCTGACATGTAAATTATTGTTGTCTTGTAATGTTCACAAAAAAGGGGATATTATCATACAGATATGTGGAGCTATTTCATAGTGCCCATATGTAAATGCCAGTGAGACTATATGCGACAGACTGTGTTTACAGGACTGGATTTATGATTGTGCCAAATACGTTTCCAGGAATAATTACATATAGGGCAATAAATCAATTGTTCTCATTGGTGTAACAAATGAGATTTGTTATTAACTAATTGGTGTAATGAAATGGTGTCATGAGGGGTCTGAATCTGTTTTTAACTGCTCACAATATAAATTTCATCAGGAATAGTCCTGCTGAGCCAGTGGAGTTACCTCACTGTAAAACCATCCTCAGTGGTGAGAGTAGCATCTCCTGCCTTTACCCAGGCGCATGGCTGCCAGTATATGTTTTCATTTTAAGTATTTTCATCAATTTCGCTTAGCATACTGTTCAAAAGACAGATGTTATGTAGAAAACAGAAAATTGAACTTCAAATATATTGTTCTAAGGGGATAATACTTAAAATGTACGAAGTGTTTTTCTCAGTTATCTTTCCAGGACACACAAATAGAAAATGGATTGCAGGTGTTCAAGCATGTAAACATTAGAAATAAAGAGGATCAAAAACGATTGTGGAAGTTTTTCAGATGAATGAGTACAAACCTATAGATGCAATGTGTCACCTTTAGTAAAGAGCAGATAAACTATTACAACCTGATTCAATATTATAGAGGGCCAGTCAAGCTCTTTTGGTGCTCATTACAAATTTCCTGATAAACATTCACATTTAAAATAATTAAATTTGTGCTAGTTTAACTACTAGTCTGTTACTGCCTCATTTCTCAGTATAACATGTTTAACTAGAACATAATGCTTTCAAATTTTAAGTTAATATATATATTATATATAAATATATATTCATAATTGAGATTTAATTGTGTAATGGACTGCAAAGAATTTGTTTTAATACTTACAAATGTCTCTAACACTATTATAGAGAAGAAATTAATATCTTTGTTTTCTTTTAAGAAACTGACACTTTGTTATATCCAAATTCATTTTTACTGAAAAAATACTGTACATGTGTAAAGTGTTCAGCTGTTATTTGTAAAATAGGGTAGTTCTGTTGTAATTGATATTGGCCAAACCCCATGTTATTCCGTATTTTATTTTTTCTATTAAATTAACCTAAGTTCCATGTTGATTATATGTGAATCTGTATATGCCCTTTTGTTGAAGGGCACAGGTAGCTTTATGATATAGAGCACTTAGATACCACACACCACTCACTGAAATAAATTGAGAGGGTAAGGGCCTTTAATTTTAATGTGGATTTGTGTTTTGTTTAAGTGTTGGAATTCATGGTTGCAGAAATAACCGACTTCCATGGAAGACACCTTTTCTGCAGTAGCAGTACAAGCCATGTCTGAACCCCAGTGGTTAACAACGTTTGCTTCTCCTGATCTGTTAAAATTTGTGATGAATCTAATCTCTTGCGTGCTTAGGATTAAAAAGTGAAATGCATAAGCGCCTATTGGTTCAGGCAGTTTATGAGGAAAGTTTGCTATTTGCAGTCACTCATGACTGTTTCCACAGTGTGATACTCATGTCTACTGTTGTGGCAATACTCATATCCAGTAGGTCTCAAATCACAACCTCATACTGCCATTTGAGAAGAGCAGGCTCTCTGTTCGTGCCAACAGTTTAAAAAGGGACTCTGTACAGACTCACCTGTGACTTTGAGGGGTGAGATCCTACATCTACATTAGCTGATGCTCTCATTCATTTCCCACTTACTCCTACAACCTTAGTGGAAACTGAATGACATCTTAAGAATGTCCACTGGGGCTGTGTAAAGAACGTCCTGAAAAAGCCCCCACTTTTCTGCCTTAAACATCTCATTGTTGCAAACTTGGTTTCCAAACAACAATTAGGTCATCATTCTCACAGTTTCCCTGTCAGTCCTGGGAGTAAGTGTATGTGAAAGGGCACATTCTTGGCAGTAGTTTGGTAAGGCCTGGAAAAACGTTCGTGCTTCATCTTCTAGTTCTGACCCCACCTTCATAATCCAACTGTTATAAGAAAGTCAGTCAATCATGGTGGTTTGTTATTGTCAAAGTTTCAACTTTTTTGGGTAGGAAATGTACAAAGGATGGCAATAAACTTGTTATAGCTCTGGCCAAAGAAGTCTGCTCTAGAGGGTGTATCAGTAAATGCTGAACTATAAAGTCTCACAGACAAGTAAGAAGATGGCTGACTTTAAAGCTGAAAACCAGTACTTTCTGATGTCAGTTTTATTTGTGATACCTTAGCATCAGTAGCCAGATGACAGCAGAATTTGTAAGTAGCAGTATAGTTAGACCTTGTACAAGAGGATTGCCGCAGCCACAGGATTGCAATTGAATGAAGCTAGTTTGTTCACAGCTGCAGTTTTCTTTGGTGATTGATCTTCCTGCTCTCGATCAATGGTGAGTAGTTTGAGTGTTCAGTATTTGATACCGTTGTTGGCATGCAGAACAGATGTGGACAATTATAGCAAGATCAGAATCTACTAAGCATAAACAATATGAGACTGTTCTCCGTGTTTGTGGATGGCATCAGTCCAAATCTGTTCATTGATTTCTGCCTTATTTAAATCACAAGTCAAAAAGTGATGACAAATTGAAGATGCTCTTCTTGTTAAGATAATGTCACTTCCATGATAAGGTTTTTACCAGTTCATGTCTATTTAAGAGAATCCTTACACAATGCTTGATTTAAATGCAAACTGGGCACCCAACTAGACCTCTTCTTTACTAAAAGACTCTAACATAGTATTTTTAATCAGAAAAAAAATTTAGCTTGCCCTAGACCAGCAGAACATCCTGCATAAACTTGATATGTGAGGGCATCATTTTGTAATACAAGAAATGTTTCCTTTTCTACAGTGTGGGGTTACAGTCTCATTCCCTTTCTAGCTGCATCTCTCCACCTCAACCACACAAACCAGTGTTGTGGGTTTACCAAACCTGATACCTGCCAGGATATGTTGGTGGAATCCTTATACTTCTGACCAGTAGCTTCCTGTGGTGTTTGGCTTAGACCCTGCCTACCCACACAGCAGTTTTCACTGGCACATTCTGCCTCTTTCTGAAGAGGCTTTGCAAACCTCCTTTATGACGACCACAGTTTTCTAATAAAGATTTACCTATGAGACCTTAGAGACTACTGTAGTCTCTATTGGGACTGCAACTTCCAAGTCTCCTGTGAAATTCTGAGCAAAACCCTGCTAGTGAATATAACAGCAGGGCTGTTGCTTCTTCCATATTGACAGGTAATTATAAGAGGTATGACAATATGAGGCTTGAACATGAGTAAGCCTACACATAGGGATAGTAGAGCTGACTACAGCACTTTCATCCATTACTAAATACAAGGTGCAACTGGTGATGACCAAATTAATCCTCTTCATAGACACATTACAGCCAGAGTAAGCATCTGTATCAGTGGCCACTTTAAGTGACTTATCTGCTACTTTTTAATGAAATTATTGAATGAACTGAGTGACTGTAAGAAGGCCTATTATGAATTCAAGATTCCTGTAAAAACATTTAAGTGACTGCTTGTATAAGTCAAGGCTTTCAGTTTGCAGTGCAACTCATGGAGTAACAACACTTCTGTGATCCATTACTATGCCTTATATTTATGCTGGATATACCATTGTCATGTCATTGGTGCAGAATAAATTAAAACCACCAGTACTGCCATTAGATGTTTGTGCAAAATATTTTAAGGAAGCATTAAAAAAGATTTAGTTATACAAAGAAAAATCCTAGTCAAATTTTCATCAAAAAGAAGCCGACACCAACAACAAGTAGCATGAGTTTGTTCAGGATATGTAGTTTGATACATGGAAAAAAATGGTTGAAGATGTATTTTTGATGAACGTTTTGCTTATCGGAGGTAAATTGATTTTTATTTGTCATAATTTTTATTTCTCTTAAGGTATCTCAGGAGATTTAGTTTTTTATGAAATCGATTATCTGATTATTTGCTACTACCTGTAGTGAGAGTGTATTGGGGCTTAAATCCTCCTCATTAGCAAGGGCTCAAGAATTGTGGCTAGAAAACAGGTACCTTTTGAGCAATCTATGGCTTTGATTGTATCTAGCCAGTGGAAGTGCAACCAACATATGTTGATTTGAACACTGATAAGCAAAAAGGATCCAGACCTAATGAAGTCCTGGGACATTTTTGTGAAGCCTTAGAGCACAGTAACTTTGGGTCTCATTAGGGATACTGCTCTGAAATCCTCAGGGTAATGCCAGAGAGTTTGCAGTAATGTTCACCTGCTGTGCAAGGGTAGCAGACACCACCACAGACATATTTTAATAGCCACACTGTGATTGAAACACTCCTGGAAGGGTTTTCTTTCTGGATTAAAAGGCAATGCTTCTTGCATAAAAATTGAGCCAATTTTCACTTCTAGCATGGGAAATATAGTCAAAGGAAAGTGGATTGTGATAGGAAAGCTCTGAGCATTTAAAACATAATTCCAGTAAGCAACAAATGCAGCCTCTCAGTGCCACACCAAAGGTTGGGGGGGTTTATTTCTTTTTGCTGCCAATGATGGGCAAGGCACAGCTTAGGCAAATGCACCTTATTCAATCATTATTTATGGGTGTTTCTCAGTATTTCAGGGATAGATTTGTTGAAGGTCTTCTGGGGAAACAACATAGCTTTTCAAAGCAAAAAATACTGTCCCTTTGCAAAACACAGTAGATACCTTTGCTTTATGGTGCTACACAATAAGCTGATTAAATGTCCATTTTTCCAGTCAGACTGGAAGAGAAGCTAGTACATTGACAGGCTTTGAATCCAAGGAGAATTAATGGTTCCATCATGCAAACTCAATAATGGTACTGAATGTTCACTGGAGCATGGCTACTGTGATTTAGTTACAGTTCAGATAATACTGCATGTCTTTTCATTTTACATTTGTCCTTGGCCTGAACACAGCTTTCCTTCTGATGCTACGGATGTTCTCTGAAAAGAGTGTTAGAAGGAAAGTCTAGCACCCGTTTGCCAGTCCCCATGAATTGCATTGCTTGTGACCATGCTAGTGTACTGTTCTGTGCTGTGCCACTGGATCAAAAGGCAGAAATAACTCAAATATTCATTCCCAAATAAAGTAACCCTCTTAACTCCACAAGCCGGGTCATACTAAACTGAAGGTGTATAAATGCTGCTGGCTGGGTCTGCCTCTAGCACAGCCTCCCTGAACACTTTCAATCCCAAGGCTGAAAGGAGAGCCCAAAGAGCTCCTATAGACAGTTGGTACCTACAAAGCCGCTCTCTAGTTGTATCTGAAATGGAATGGCTGCATAATTTACCCATTTCTCCACCCTCGGCATGGAATACGTGATCGTTAAAGGGAACACTCTGGACTATGCTTTCCAGGGTAATAAAAACAATTACCTTGAATATTGCTGAAATGCTTGTATTGGAGAGAAGGAATCAGAGGAAATTTTAAGCAAGGGGAGATTTTAAGGGTGTTAAATTGGCTGAAGAGTTACAGCTAGGAATAAAAATAATTGTTTTGTACTTCTCATTAAAAGACTTAATTTGGTGTCCTCCTTACTTCTAAGGATGTAGAAGTATCTTTTTGTCACATCTCTTTCAGGCTTTAATATGCTTACCACTTTTGGAAGAGGGGGCATACAACTCAAGAAGAGTAAGGGGATCTTGTTAGGTCATACAGAGACTCAATCTGGCTGCTGTTATAAGACATAACTAAAAATATTTTTACTAATGCATTTGCAACAAAAAGAGAACAAAGGAGAATCTCCATCCTTTGTTAGAAGGGGCAGGGGGATGGGAATGGATGGAACAATGCCACCCCAGATGAGGAAAAGACTGAGGTACTTAGTGTCTGCGTTACATCAGTCTTTAATAGTCATACCAGTTACTCCCAGGGCATTCAGCCCTCTGACATGGAAGACGGGCAGAGAGCAGAATAAGCCCCCCATAATACAGGTGGAAGCAGCCAACAACCTGCTGTGCCACCTTAACATTTACAGGTCTATGGAGCCATCTGGGACCCACCGAAGAGTACTGAGAGAGCTGGTGGAGGAGCTTGCCAAGATACTCTCCATTATTTGTCAGCAATCCTGGTTAACAAGGCAGGTCCCAGGAGACTGCAGTCTTACCAATGCAACACTCATCTACAAGAAGGACAGAAAAGAGGATCTGGGGATGACAGGCCTGCCAGCCTGACCTCAGTACCAGGGAAGATTATGGAGAAGTTCATCCTGAATGAGCTCACCAACTATATGCAGGACAACCAGGGGATTAGACCCAGCCAGCATGGGTTTATGAAAGGCAGGTCCTACTTGACCAACCTGGTCTCCTTCTAAGACCAGGTGACCCACCTAGTGGGTGAGGGAAAGCCTGTGGACATTATTTACCTGTTCTTTATTAAAGCTTTAAACACCATTTCCCAAAAACTTCTAGAGAATTTTAAGCTGCTCAGGGCTTAAACAGGTATGTTCTTCACTGGGCAAAAAAAAATGGCTGGATAGCAGAACCCAGAGATTTGTGGTAAAAGGAATTAAATCTGTTCGATGGCCAGTCACAAGCAGTGTACCCAAGGGCTCAGTTCTGGTACCAGGTCTGTTTAATATCTTTATCAATGATCTGGGTGTGGGGATAGAGGGCTCCCTCACTGAGTCTGCAGATGACAACAAATAGGTCAGAAGTGTTGATGTGCTTGAATGAAGTCTCTGTGGAGGGACCTGGAAAAGCTGGATCAATGGAGCAAGGTCATTTATATGAGGTCTAACAAGACCAAGTGCTGGGTCCTGCACTGAGGCCACAACAACCTCGTGCAGTGCTACAGGTTTTTGGAAGAGTGGCAGGAAAGCTTCCTGGCAGAAAAGGACCTGAGGGTGCTGGTTGACAGCCAACTGAACATGAGCCAGTGGTGTGCTGTGACCAAGAACACCACCAACATCCTGCCTTGTATCAAAAATAGTGTGGCCAACAGGATTAGTGAAATGATTGTGATTGGTACTGCACCTCAATTCCAGTGTTCAGTTTTGGGCTACTCAGTACAAGAAAGACCTTGAGGTGCTGGAGTGTGTCCAGAGAAAGGCAATGAAGTTTTCCCAATTGACAGGTGATAGGACAATAACAAATGGCCTCAAGTTGTGCCATGGGAGGTTTAGATTGGATATTAAGAAAAACTTCCTTACTGATGAAGTGGTGACACATTAAAACAGGCTGTCCAGGGAAGCTGTAGAGTCACCATCACTGGAGGTGTTTAAAAAATACATAGATGTGATACTTGGGGACACGTTTTAACAGGCATGGTGTTGTTGGGCTGACAGCTGGACTTGTTCATCTTTGAGGTGTTTTCCAACCTTTATGATTCTATGTATTCATCTCTGCAAATTAAACAGATATTGTGTTTGATTAGCAGTGTGATTTTGTGTTGCTGTATCTTGTCAGGGCAATAGTTTGCCTATTGAAAACTGCCCAGTTATCAGCAGACCTGTGTTCACATCATAGTTAAGTAAGCTGGAGATCTCCAGTGCAAACACTGTGCAGTGGTCTCTGTTCAAGACAGATGACACTACTGAAACACTACCCCGAGATGTCCAGCCCTTCCCACTTCAGGTTTATATCTACCCAAGTCAGACTGCAGAAATCTTGTGGGCAGGGAAGACTCTGTGTATACAAATTACATGTTCCTTGCTATATAACTTAAGAGAGAGACATCATGCTACCATGGCTGCCTCTGGAATATGACAAGTATTTTCCTCCAGCACTGAAAGATCCTGTTTTTATTGTACTCCACGTACAAGTAATATCAACTTTACACAATGTATACAGTTATCTTCCACCTTTCTTTTGCATATTTGACAGTAAAATACTTAGATTTCCAAAGCAGTACTATCAGCATGATGAGATAATGTTCAGTGAGATTCAGGTGTCTCCATTCCTCCTCCTTTTTATCTGACAAGATCAGACAGGGAAACTTCCTGTTGGGAAGATGCAGAAATGGAGGGGCTAATCAGATTTTTACCATTGTCCATCTAAAATTTTAAGAATGCCAAAATATTTCCCCTTCCTTCAAGAAATGAGAAGGCACAAACCAAATCATTAGCAATACACATAAGGATTGTTCCATTTCCCTTCTTATTGTGTCATGGGGCTGTCAACTTTCAGGCCCCAAGTGAGAAGCAGAAAACCTTACCAAGCTCTGACCGTTGCACTTTACTGAGGCAATGGACAAATGCTGAACCCAGACAGCTTTTACTTGCAGGCATCAATGTTACTAGTATAAACAGAGGTTTAAGGCTGATTTTTTAAATGTTAAAAAAAAAAGTACAAGTGGAAATTTAAAGCTGGATTTTAAAATGCTAAAAGATGTCTTTCTCAAGTCTGTTTATGCCCTCTCTGTACCCCTGAGGGCCCTGGCTCCTTGATGGATTTCTAACAATTGTATAAATACTGCATAGAAATGAGGAAAGAAATACACAGAATAAAGAAGGGGAGAAAATCCCTTTTTGTCTGAAAATAAGGCAGCTTTGGCTAATGTAAATATTTTTATTCTGCAGGGAAAAGAATAAAGGGCTGTGTAAGATAGCGTAGTTGATAAAGGCAGTTACTTCTCCCTTGCCTGTCAAAATTAAAGCTAACCTCAGGCTCTGTGTGATCTCAGCTAATCCCCCAACAAAAGGGCTTTTCATTCTAAAATTATTATATCACACACAGCTCCACACAGCACTGTTCAGGGAAGAGTTGTTCAGTCTTTTTCAAGGTGCTGTTTTCCCTCACAAGGGGGAGCTTCAGTAACTTGGGAACCAACATTCTAATTCCACAGCCACTTTTCAAAAGATAACTGCAATACAGAGTCTCACCACCTCAAATCACAGCACCTCAAAGCTTTACCCCCAAAGGGTGTCTTCTTTGTCCCTTCTGCACATCCAAATAGGGAAACAGAAATTTTATCATTGTGGAATATGCATAAGGGGAGAAGAATATTTAGCAGAAGATTGAAAGCCAAAGGTGGATATATAACTGGAAACCAGCCTCCAATTTTGTATGACTGCCCAAAATTTAGGTGGGAAACAAATGTAGTTCCCATGTCCTAACATTTTTAAGATGAGGACGGGATTTCTGTCAGAGAGATTAAGACAAATCCTCAGGGTAAATCGTAATGGCTTGTTATACACAGGTCAGTCTACTTAAGCTTTATGTATAAAAATTCCTTCAGCAAAACTCAAGGACCTGATCCCACAAGTCAGTTAAATGAAAAGTATCAAGACCAAACATGGCAAAAGCAGAAAACTCCTTAAGACTGAATCCTATTGGTTCTCATCACTGATTGATGAAACAACTCTGATCAATGTTTATTTACCTGCTATGTGAAATCTTTGTAATCCATACATATAAAAGCCCAGGTTCTCATGAAATTAAACATGAAAAAATTGAGGAAATAAGGTCTTTTTTTTCCCACTGATTATAAAGAAAAGCCACTAGGGCAATGCTATATAAGATAACCAATGAATAATTTTAAATTACATAAAATGATTTTATTTTATTAATAAAAATAGGGAAGTAACGTGTGACTTGCAATGACCAAGTTTCATGGCAGGGCTCCAAAGGGAAGAATTGTTTATGACTGCCAGCACATAGAACTGCATATCTCCAAGCACACCTTGCAAGGATATTCACACCCTCATCTAACCGATCTCCTGAAATGCACCTTAGGAAAGCAGGAAAGAAATACTGACGTGGGCTTTACACTTGATACTGCTTATGTGAAGGCATAGCATCAACCTGGCAATCATGACAGTGATCTCATCTGGGACGTAGGAGAGACAGGTTCTAGTCTGCTATTACACCCTAACTTGATGATTTTAATGGCCACTCAGATTTTCTGCTTCCTTAATGCAAGATACTAGTCCTTACCTCATTTTAAAATGCATCATATCAACTGATAGGAACTCAGCATAAATGTAGGGCTCTTGTATACATTTAAAGACACAGCCTGCAACCTGATGTGGCCCAAGTGTGGAGTTAAACACTTCTAACTGGGGACACCAAAAATTATACATTCAAATCTTCCCATTATGAAGCATTATGTCTGTTAACGTAGCCTTATTCCTATAATGCCTTTCTCCTTTTATTTTTAAACTGGACTAAAAATGTTTTTAAACAGGTGGCAAGATAGTAAAAGGCAGAAATAAATGAAGGTTAAATATGGAATGATCCAAAGTATTAGAAAAGCATTGCCTGATTGAAGGCATAGCTCAGACACATTGTTGACAATGTTCCCTTATTACAAATGGTGGACAGATAAAGGATTTTAATACAGAAGAAAGAAAAAAAAAGAAGATAGACACTTGAGGATTTTGTAACTAGTATATGTCTAGTGAGATTTGTAAAGAAATTTATCATCCACAAGGAACTCTGACTAACAGTTAAACTACCCTGTAGAATCATTTTAAAGTCTTGTTTAAAGCTGCATTTCAGTGTTAATTCTTCGAATATAAGATAAGAAATATTTTCTTAACATTTAGTGGCAGATCTACTGTTCTAATTATGACTTACAATTCAGAGGGTCAAATATGTAAGTATTTTCTGGTGCATATTCTTAAAATAGTATGTTTTGAAATGCTTCATCTCAGAGGATAAAGTGGAGAACTGGTCTTCCTGGCATTATTGCAGCACAACTGAAATGAAGTACAGCACTCCAATGAAAGGTATAACAAAGAAATAACAAAAACCTTTTAAAACTAAGCACCTTTACCACGTGAGAAGGATTTGAATAGGCATGGCCAAGGTGTATGAATTAGTAGGTCAGGTCTAGTGAATAAGCATACAGACAGTGTGGGCAAATAAAGTGAAGGACTGGAGAAACAAAAAGATTTTCCAACACGTATCACAAAACATCAGAAAACAAATTATTTAACAATGTTGCCCTGATAGATTTCCCAGTGATATAAAAAGCTGGTAGTATAAAGAACTGAGCCACTAGATCTGTAACAAGAAGACTTTCCAGATACTACTTTTTTTCATGGTTGTAAATTGTCCAAATATCTGTTTGTGTATATATATGATTCAAATATATTTTACAATCTCATAAAGCAGTTGAGATTCTGAGATTCCATATTATACCCTCTAAATACATATCAGAAAGACTCAAGAGACCTACATTAAGCAAAACCTTCAATGGGATGATGATCTACTTGACAGCAGGCAACAGTCTTTAATAGAAAGTGAGAACTAGAAATCCTAGGTATCGTGATAGTTGTTCATCAATGCAATGTTTTGTCTAAGTAATTATAGAACCGTAAAATAGTTTGGGTTGGAAGGGACCAAGAAAGACATCTAGTCCACCCCCACCCTTCAATGAGCAGACACATCTTCATCAAGATGAGGTCGCTCAGAACCTCACCTAACCTGATACTGACTTGACTTTTTCCAGGGATGGTGCATCTACAAACTCTCTGAGCAATCTATTCCAGTATTTCACTACCCTCAGCATAAAAACATTTTTCCTACTGTCTAGTCCAAACATCTCTTCTTTCAGGTTAAAAATATTATACCTTGTCCAGTTGCTACAGACCCCACTAAAAAGATTTTCTGCATCTTTCTTATAGGAAACACTTACTCTGTAAGTATTGAAAGATGTCAACAAGGTCTTCTCAGAGTCTGATCTTCTCCAAGCTGAACAACTCCAACTCTCTCAGACTCTCTTCAGAGGGCAGGTGTTGCAGGCCTTCGATCATTTTTGTAGCCCTCTTCTGGACCTGTTTCCAACAGTTCCATGTCCTCCTGTGCTGAGGGCTTCAGAGATAGATGCAGTATTTCAAATGTCGTCTCACTTCCCTCAACATGCTGGCCATGCTACTCTTGATGCTGCTCATGCTTCTTTTAATGCTGGCCAGGATACAGCTGGCCTTCTGGGCTGCAAGAGCTCATTGTGTGCTGATGTTTCGTTTCTTATTCATCAGGACTCCCAGCACTTTCTCTGAAAGGCTGCTCTCAATGTCATCATCCCCCAGCCTGTATATATACTGAGGGTTGCAATATCTAGACAAATTCAGAATACTGCTGAAATCTGTGTCAAAGAGCTGTACAACTTAGTCTTTTAACATTAGTCCCTTACAAAGTAATTTATCATACAAGATACAGTGTTGCCGTTCAGAAAATCTACACCAGTTCTGTGGAAAAACAACAATTTACATGATTCAAGGTTTAGCCTACACGGGCATGTGAGGGGTTACATAAATGCATGTAAATATACATATATTCACATACACACACACAAAATGCTCTTTGGAGAATAAGAACGGTAAAAATGTGTTAATATGTATGCACATACAGATTTCTCTCTTCTTCATCTCATCAAGTTCATTTGTTCCCAAGTCTGAACTTGTGACGGTTTGAGTCAAAACTCTCCCCCAAAACCCTCACAGCGTGCAGCCCCTCCTTCCTTCCACCCCTCAACCCCCTGTTACTAATGCGAGAGAGAGATAAGGAGAAGAGAGACTAAAAATGCTGTAGTGATTATATATAATGTATTAACACTAATATGCAACTAAAATACTACATATACAATAATCAGAGAATAAGAGCCCCCCAGAACATCCCCTGCCCCGTAAGGAAGCAATCAGAGATTCCCAAAAAGAAAGAAAAACAAAGAATCCAGAAAACAGATTAACATAAGCCAACAAGAGAAAAAATAAATCACCACACTCCTCAGATAGCAAAATCACCACCGGCCGCTATGCCGCTCCCCCAAAGGCTCAGATCGACACCCGTGCTGGAGACCGGACCCCAGCTAAGATGGATCCCCGGCCGGAAAGAGGAGTTGTGTCCCACCCCCAATTACACCCTTATTTACATAGAAGGAAGTTGTGTGGAATACTTGGTATTTGTAGGTTTTTTTCCTCAACCACAACCTGGCTGTTCTTAAAGGGGCCAAAATCAAACCATTACAGAACTTCTTCCTAGTTAATACTGATCAGAGACCGTCCTCTGAGGAGCACTGTCCGTATGTTTTGTGTGGCTCTGTCGCTAGATTTTGGCTTATCTTTTACCATTTTCCTATCTTAAAGAATCACACTAACCTCTATAAAATTAAAATTGTATCTTTACCCAAATTTTGGGCACCTCAGATTTCACCCACACTTGGCTGCAAACTCCAGTTTGTACACCCTTGTAACTATGCTGTTCCCATACCCTTAAGCATAGCATAATGAGTACTGTCATACTGGAGATTTCAACTGTTACAAAATTTCTTAGTGCAGGTTAATATAGAGTAGAAAGCACAAGGGACAGAGAACATAATTTGCAATATTTTAGAAGACATTTTTCCTACATTGTTTTATACTTATAGCTTATACTTACAGCAATATTTGCTAATACAGCTTGTTCACTCTTCAATGTAAGGGAATCATTGCAACTGAGAGCCAAAACCAAGTCATTCCACATTTGTATTTTGACTCCTAAAGTTCACTACATTTTCCAAATCTGAATTTCTCAGCAGCAGTGTAAGTGGAAAATTGCTCCATATTGAAGTAACCATAGAAACTACAGGTATTATGTATTATATAAGACTCTCTGCCAAAACTCTTTCATTACTCAAGAGTGAAGGAACAGCCAATTCCCTCAAATATATAGACTCAGTTAGAACAAATTTCCCCATAACAAACTGAAATAGAAGACTCGATCTTGAGCTTTGTGAGACTGCTTGATAATACTACTTACTGCCCCTACATGATGCTACACACGGATGGAATATTCACACTACTTACCAGATTAGTATCTCTGCTCTGAGAGTTGTGAAGTGTACACATTAGCAGTTTGTAAAAATATTTTAATTAATGTTCAGTAAATAAGGAAGCAAATGTTGTGCTTCAGTGCCATAGTAGTACTAGCATATTTATCACCTGGAAGTGTTCATATATTTATCTCAGCTTTAAGGCAACAATTAATTCCATTCCTTTTTTTTTGTCGAGATCAAAGGGGAACTTGTGAATCAAATTTTCATTCAGCTTAAATGAAAGCCTAGGACTTTTAGGTCTGGATTCTTGCAGTGGCGGCTTGAGAAGGAGGCAAAAGATACTATACGTAGAAGTTTGGGAAGCACCAGTATGTTCCGGACTGATGGAAGCTTCTCCTTACACAGCACATCCCATACCCATGACAGCACATTCTTTATGCTTCGACTTGCAATCATGAGCATGTTGTACCTGCACCAATGGACGTTAGATAATGAATACTAGATTAGCACTGATTTTGATGTAACTCTCCATGGTGAACCTTAAGGAGTCTTATTACTTCATCGGATGTGAAAGAAATAGTATTAATCCAAACAACAAGAATCACTGTCAGATTAACACAACAAGTAAAAATAATAAATAAATAAATAAATCACTAATCACTAGACGCTACTAAATCTGGGTATTCTGGTACTCCAGGGACCCAGTAGCTGTTATTCTCATATGACAGGGAAATGTTGTTATTTCAGTAACTCAAAACAAATCTAATTCCTTTTACTCATTATATTTTCCAACCTGGTTTAATGCAAGTTTTTTTAACTTGAAATATTGAGATGAAATAAGCAGATTTTTTTTTCTACCAGGGGAATATCTTGATGATTCTCAAGAATGTCAGTTGTGTGCAGCATCCTGTCAGAAATGCATCGGACCTAATCCAGACAGCTGCATCAGCTGCCCACTCACAAGGTAACTGTCTTCTAATGCAGTGCAGCACAAACATCTCACATTGGCATCTGGAGAAATGGCTGTACAGTCTGTAGCACTAGCTTGCAGAATCATCTGAAGACACAAGCAAAAACTAGGCCAAACAAAAACAAGGGGTAAAACAAGTATTATGTGAACAAGAGAGTTAACTACACAGGCAGATGATGTGTAGCCAGATTCCCACAGATACAGAAACATTTCTTTTAATAAGTGAAATGATCTTTCCTTCATTGTCATCCTTTCAAAATCATGATTGCTAAAATCACAACAGTGACAAATTTAACAATAAGAGTCTAAGCCATCTGTAGTTGTACATAGCTATGTGTTTTGACACAAGACAGGAACATGGATATTGAGGTTAACAATAAGTCTGGAGATATTCCCAGTACCTTAACATTGTCCCCTAACTGAGGTGGTTTAAGTTAGCCTGATTTTTCTGACCTACAATGAGGACTGAAGAGAACTAGAAAGAATTTTTCCACAAGACATTGAAGATTAGGGGTTTGCACCTAGGTCATCTTGCACCTAATCCAGAAGTTTACTGGTTTTAAACTCATGTCCTACTGATAGTTTTATTCTCACACTAAAAGCTCTATTGCACTGGATTGCATTGATGCTTTTATGCTTTCCTCCCAAACAGATTAAAAGCAGTAGACATTAAGTAGCAGCAAAAAATGGACCAGAAATTTTGATCACATAGAAGGATTCCATAGCAAATATTTTGCTACACAGGAAAAGAATATTTAGCTGCAAAATTCCTAAGTGTCTGCACATATGGAAGTCTCAAAACATAGCTCCTGAAGGCCAAGATTCAGATAGACGTTTGACTTTATGCACAAAGTCATTTACTGAAGTCATAATACCGTTCACAGGATGCCTTTAAAGTAAAACTAATAGGAAACTTCAACAGACAGATCATTCCTTCACAAAGAAAGATGAAGTCTTGCTTTGCTTCTAACAGACGTCAGTGACCACTGCAGCTAGTGTTGTAGGACATCTAAGTGCAAAACCAAAAGGTGATTGTTCTCAGAAAAATATCAGGAAAAAAACGAATCTCTGTCATCTAAGACCCAGGTTCAAAATATGGTTGACTTTCCTTTTAGTAAATATGAATAAAATTAGGAAAATTAAGGAGTAAAGTGCAAAGAGTGTTGTAAATAGATCGAGGGAATAATACCTCTGGTTTCTTGTTATTTTCATTTGAATTTAAAGCACAAATTGTTGCTGAATTTATAATTATGCTTCTCTCTGCCTCAAAAGAGTCTTTCATGATGGTCACTGTGTTATACAATGCCCCAGAGGAAAGTTTGAATTCAGAGGACAATGTAATTTGTGCCATCATACGTGTTTGGACTGCAGCGGAAGTGAACCCAACAAATGCATCACTTGTGGAACAGGTAAAAAATCCTTTCATCTTGTAGCTTTTTCCCTTTCCTTGGCCTCCAATTTCCCTTTCCCTCTGCTCTCTTATTTTATTGTCAGAGCCATTAAAATAAGTAGGGCTTTTGCTGCTGCATCATAATCTTGTTTTAACCCTCAAGTTAAATGGAACTTAAAGATTTTTTTTTAAGTACAGAAAACCCCAGCTCTTTATTGTCCTTGCATCTTTATGCATTTACCTTGGGATTTTGAACATGACCTATGCTAATGGAAGCAGAAAGAGTAGCACTGGAAAAAAAAGGTAGAAATCCTACATAGTCTGTATCTTGAAAAGAAAGTTCCATATATGCCTGCTTGAGCTTTCTACACAGTATGTGCTACACTGAAATGGAGCCAAACTGCACAAGCAGACAGCAAGCCAGGGTGCTTTCCTAAACACTTGTGTGGGGAAAGCTAGGAAACAACCATGGTGGGTTCCACCTCTGGCTGCTGTGTCCTTACAGCTGCACAAACAGGACCTGCAAAGAGAAGTGTACCACTAAAACACATAGAAACTTGTATTTTTGACATATTATTATTGATCATCGTTTGAGAGAGAGGATTATATTGTTAAATTTGTAGTCATTACATGAAACCATTCTTCTCCTTTTGAAGCTCCGCTTTAAAAGTTATTCCCTCTTGCCTCTAGCACCTGATGAGTGAAGAACTTATGGCTATAATAAATGAGTTTTACATACTAGTCTGAACTACCCTTGGAAATGAGTATTTGAGATTTACATTTCAATTCACTTAAAAAGAAGGACATTTTGGTGAGCCTCTCTGAGGATTCACAATGGATTCACAGTCTTTTTCTTTTCAGCTGCTACTTCTATTTCGCTCCTGGTCATTAATGGCCTAGGCTCTATTCAGTAATAAGTGTCAAGATTACAAGTAAAGACTAATGTGCCTGGCATTAATTTGTCACATTGGTGATGAGATTGACTTTCTCACTCCCGGAAATGTATAGATGAAGTTTTTAAATTGTACTTGAGGTTCTGTGTGAAGAAGTTCATATAATTGTTCCCCGATTCTCTCTGAATGGCAGACAACAATATAAATTTCTATATTTCTGTATATCAAGAAATGAAGAGACTGAGCAGAGTCATACCCTAAGGAGGCTGGAAAAGATCACTCAGATTAAATTCTAAATGATTCAAGAGTCTAGCTGTGACTAGGATGAGAATTATGGTTTAATCTGTTATGGATACAGACTGATCCTTCCCAAAGGTGAAGAGGGCAGCTTTGCTTTCCAAATGTACATCCACATGTACAATACAGTGCAACTGCTCATACATTCACCTCAAGAGAATTCAGTAATGGAAGTATCCTGTTCCCTATTTTATTAGATTGATGGATGTAAACAGTAATTACCACTAGCATCACTCATTTGTATGCCATGGATCTCCAGGACAGTGGGATGTTTGAGGTCCTGAAACTTTTATAAATTTTAGCTTATCTGGGGTAAAACTGTAAAAATCTATCAGCCAGTGAAAAACATTAATTCTCATCAGATGTGCTTCACAAATCTGCTTCTTATGCCTAGACAGCCTCTGTGGCTAACATCTCTTTCCTGGTTTTTGCCACACAGATCAAAGAAGGATAGAACGTTTCCTGTATCATGGGGAGTGCAGAGACAGTTGTCCTCCAGGTCACTACCATTCAGAGCATACCTGTGTGGCTTGTTCTGACCACTGTGATGTATGCCTGAACTCCAGTCACTGCAAAAGATGTTTCAGAGGCTACTACCTTACTCAAAACACATGTCAGAAGCATAATTGTAGACAAGGTAAGCATGCCTCACTGTGAGGGTGGTGAGGTTGCCCGGGGAAGCTGTTGATGCCCCATCACTGGAGGTGTTCATGGCCAGGTTGGATGGAGCCTTGGGCAGCCTGGACTAGTGGGAGACGTCCTTGCCCATGGCAGGGAGGAGAACTTTGAACCTAAACTACTCTACAATTCTATGATCCTTCAGCAGGAGTTAAACAAATTTTTTTTTCAATTTGTTACAGAAATCTGGTTTAGGATCTTGGTTCCTGTTTTCAAATATACAATCACACCTTATTCCGAGGTCCTTAAACGCTAGCTCTGATTATCTTCTAGCATTGTGTTAATATAAAATAAGAATGTTTTTCCTCAAATTGAGTGGATTACACAAAACTGTATGAGAAAATAAATTGCTTTCTCCTTTTAAGATCTGGATAAAGTTTATTTCCAGAAACTTTGCTGAATAGTTCCAAATGTTGACCTTCTATTGTCTAGAATTAACACAATATTCTTGATTTTACGCACACAGGTGAGGTGGAAGACCCTGACTCTGGAGAGTGCATACTGTGTTCAGATGGATGTCAAAACTGCAAACTAGGTAAATATTCCCTTTATGAATTTTATTCTTATTCTTAAGGTAAGGAAAAATTATTCCTCCTTCCTCTCTTGTCACAAGACTACACGTACGCTGTTGAACACAGTCACTGCTTCATTCTCTCACCAAGTAAAACGTATTTCTCCCAGTGGTTCTATTTTTTAGCACATATATGATCTCTCCAGCATAAATAAGAATAAATTACATATGTTAATTTAGCTATTCTTTGTAACACTCTTTTTTAGCCCCCACTTGACTGTCACAATCAGGCTGAGAGATTTAGTGACTTTCTGATGTTATTATAAGGCACAGAACTGTGTAATAAATGCTAAAATTTTCTAGACCTGAAAACAGATCATTACCCTGTGGGGGTTTTTTTAGGCATTAGAGAGACCTTTAATATAATTCAAGAAAAAGTTGCTGCAATAGCAATACCACTTCCCCCGAAAAAGCAGAAGGGTCACAGGGAGGATTGAGGGAAATACAGGCCTGTCAGTCTGACCTCAGTGCCAGGGAAAGTCATGGAACAGGTGATCTTGAGTGCTGTTCAATGGGATGAGGTTTAACAAGGCCAAATGCCGGATCCTGCACTGGGGGCACAACAACCCTAAGCAGAGATACAGACTACGAGAAGTCTGTCTGGAGAGCTGCCAGGAAGAGAGGGACCTGGGGAGTGTTGGTTGCCAGCCGACTGAACATGAGCCAGCAGTGT
Organism: Piaya cayana; assembly: GCA_013389865.1. NCBI lineage: Eukaryota > Metazoa > Chordata > Aves > Cuculiformes > Coccyzidae > Piaya > Piaya cayana. Next base: position 54,151 of record WAAB01001898.1, read on the forward strand.
GCCCAGGTGGCCAAGAAGGCCAATGGCATCTTGGCTTCGATCAGAAATGGTGTGACCAGCAGGTCCAGGGAGGTTATTCTCCCTCTGTACTCCACACTGGTGAGATCGCTCCTTGAATGCTGTGTTCAGTTCTGGACCCCTCACCATAAGAAGGATGTTGACGCTCTGGAGAGTGTTCAGAGAAGAGCAATGAAACTGGTGAAGGGGCTNAAGGGTCATTAGGTACTGGAATATGCTGCCCAGGGAGGTGGTTGATTCACCTTCCCTGGAGGTGTTTAAGGCACGGGTGGACAAGGTCCTGAGGGACATGGTTTAGTGTTTGATAGGAATGGTTGGACTTGTTGATCTGGTGGGTCTCTTCCAACCTCGTTATTCTATGATTCTATGATTGTTTCTTTTTTCATGCTGGAATAAACAATATTATATGGTGTTGTCTTTAGACAAATGGCATTCAATTTACTGAACCTGAGTGAATCTGTATCTTAATAGCTCACCTTCACAAAGGATTGAAAATGTTCAAAAGACACCACACTTAATTGCCTCCACTCTACTTATGTTAAGAAAATTTTATTTTCTGTGACTGTATGGACAGGGCTACAGCTGATAAATAACTCAAGACTGAGAAGCTATAGAGTGACCCATCATAAAGGTAATCTTCACTTGTGCCCTTTTAGACAAGTTTATTCTCAAGAAAGTACAGAATTTAGATGAAGTAGTGCCCAAATGAGTATTGATATGCAAAGATGCTTTGATAAGACCATCTAGAACACAAAAAGTAAGACTTCACTAAAATGTTTTTTAAAGATTATACAGAATAAAAAGTAGACAAAATCATTCCTTCTTCTGGTGCAGATCTAGAGCAAGCCACTGATCTGCAAAGAGTTATCTGGAATTATTACTTGTAAAAAGAAAGGAACTAATTTGGCTTGTATTTCCAAGGACTATTTTTGAAAGCACTAAACTAAAAGACTACCAGGACTACCCATCTCCTCCCTGAATTTAGATTGATTTCCACAAGTGGAGGGTCCCTCTGCTTTCTCCCATGTGCTCCCTAATGTATTTTGGGGCCTGCCTTAACAGCCACAACCATTGGTACCAGAAGACAGAACATGACTGTACAGAGCAGAGTGAATATCAGGAAAGACAACTCTGAAAGCAACCCATAAGAAAAATATCAAATAAACAAACAAGAAAAAACCCCATTGAACCATAAATATTTCTCACCACTAGACACAATTGTTTTGATATTCCTTCTGGGTTTTGTCAAGGTTTTTCCATGGGAAAATTGTCATGAATACTCATATATATCAAACTTACATAGGGATTTTCATCACATACTACTTTCTATCAGTCACGCAATCTAGTAAGTCATACCATAAAACTCACTATGACTCTGGTGACTAGCCATTCTGCATGAATGCAATCAAGACTAACACATTTCCTCTGTGACTACATGTGTAGCTTTCAAATTTGCCAAATAAAGAGCTGGGTGGACCACAGGGACCGAGTTTTACATGATTGCAACTACACAATGGTCTTCTGTATGGTGTGATAACTAGATTCATGTCAGCTGTCTGCTTGGTTATAGGGAGAATAAAGAAGAAAAGAAGTTAAGAGACAGAATTAGTTTCAATAACAATCTTTGTTGCTTCTATCTGATGTTACTTTCCTATGGTCATATTTTCAGTGCTTTTCACAACACTTGTGAATTGAAATTTTTTATACCTCTTCTGCAATGGTTTAGTGCCAATCCTTGCTTTGAGTTAGGGTGAAATGTACTGTGAATTTTCTCTTTAAAAATAGTTACTACAAGTAACTTAGAGACTGTTTTTCACTATATATGATCCATATAAGCCTGTATAAGAAGAAAACAAGATCATTCATGGGCAGTTGACATAAAGAATATGGACTGTACTCATTTATCTTTGTCCTCAGAGATCACTCATCTCCTAAATATTAATAATCCATAACACTTACTCCATATTTACAATCAGGTTATTGGACTCAAAGTTCTGATTTAAAATAAGCTTTTCAAAAGCTTCAGAGATAACAGAACAGATGCAGATATAACGAATGTTGAATTAACTTTTCACTGCTGAATAAATTTATAAGCATTAAAAAGAGAGACTTTGATAAGAGGCATACTATTAAGGAAACTTTCTGGTGTTTACATTGAATATAGTATAGAGTGTCAAAGAGATTAGTTTAATATTATCTCTGTTTGAAATAGAAGCACAGCAGTGGGCCAAAAGCAAGATCCCAAGAAGCTTTTGCAATTTACCTTGTGTTTCTTAAACAAAACCTGACCTATAAACTTCACAATTAAAAAGAACCAGGCAGAGTTTGTTTGTGTTTCTGCTCTTAAGAGTCTGTCAGTTTTCTGGCATATCAATAATTTAATTCATAAATAAAATGAGCATAATAATATGTTTCTCATGTCTTATTAGAAAATTGATATATTTAGAGACACCTGTAAAAAAAAAAAACCACAGCCAAATTGCCCATCTCTTAGAAGAAATGGATTATTTTGAAATCTGTGAAGAAATTACCCTGCCATAAAAATAAATTAAAATAGTAAAATTTCGAAGTGAAAAAGTATGGCATGTGATACTTTTAGTTTCACATCTTTATGGTCTTTCTACAGACTCTTTTTAAAATTAGACACTGCATGATTTTGCAGTTGCTCTTTGTCTTATCTTCTTCTAAACACCACTGAGGAATTTAATCTGAGTAAGAACTGTAGAGCAGGAGTAGGAGAAGCAATCCAAAACTATTTCAACTTTTCTTAAAATAAGAGAGAAAGCAAAATGTAGTAATCAAAGCAATTTGGATCTAAATTATATCATTCATATACTGTAAGGCAAATGTTCATATACAAATACAAATACATTTCACGCATACTTACAGATCTGAAAAAAAAATCATCAGGCACCTGCTCTTTCTGAACTGCTTTGAGATCCTTTGATAAAAGCTGTAAGAGATAAAAATAATTAACTTCTTCAGTTTATACTGGGTGCAAGGTCACTTATAGAAGCTGTATGAATTTTAAAAGGAATATCAGACAGCAGTGACATTGCATTGCAAACTGGGAGCAAGAAAATGCAAGTGATTCTCTTACTGTCTACAAATCACAAAGGTAAACTGATCTTTTATTCTTTTTCCTGGTAGACACAGAGTTGAACTTCCTGTTTTCCTACTAGCCTGAATGATGGTAATTTTGGGCCAAATTTTTTTCAAAGGGCACTGAAGAATAAATTAAACTGCCTCCTGCAGTCTTGGGCAATGTTGCCCTGCTTTATGAAGGAAAGAAAATAAATAAGATTTACTGTCTCCTGGAATGATTTTAGCAGAATAGAGCAAGTAATGGAGGCAAACTATGTGGGAAATGTTTCCTCTTGATCGGTAGCAACTCTACAAACAGATTAAGACACAGGTATCATAGTTTTATACTGGTTTGATACTTTATATCCCATGTAATGCCTAATGCCTAAATGTCTTCTTTGCCTCAGTCTTTAATTGCAAAGAAAGCTGTTCCCTCTGTATACAAACCCCGGAACTAGAGGAGCAATATGAGGCTCCCATGGTCCAAGAGGAGGAGGTCAGAGCCTTGCTTGCCCAACTGGACACCCACAAGTCTATGGGGCCAGACGGGATTCACCCCAGGGTATTGAGAGAGCTGGCGGATGTACTGGCCAAACCCCTTTCC
>WAAB01001898.1:58343-70547 GCA_013389865.1 Piaya cayana
GGGAATGGCCTCAAGCTCCGCCAGGGGAGATTTAGGCTAGAGATTAGGAGGAAGTTTTTTACGGAAAGGGTCATTAGGCATTGGAATATGCTGCCCAGGGAGGTGGTTGATTCACCTTCCCTGGAGGTGTTTAAGGCACGGGTGGACAAGGTCCTGAGGGACATGGTTTAGTGTTTGATAGGAATGGTTGGACTCGATGATCCGATGGGTCTCTTCCAACCCGGTGATTCTGTGATTCTGTAAGACGTTTCAGAAAAGAATGTAAACTCATCCAATAAGTAACACTGCAGGTTATTTTTCAGCAGGCATGAAGATACTGAAATGGGATATTGGTAGTGTTTGTAATACTTTCTGGCAACCTCAGAGAATGAAGTAAAATCTGGTTTTGAACACAGTTTTGGTTTAGGGCTCCAGTACAGCAATATATTTTTGCTGTATCTATGTTGAAGGACTAAGACCAAAAATAGGAACTGTCAGAGAAACTTAATCAAGGACAGGTAAGCCTCTGTAGTTTAAATACAGATGACACCCTCTGTTGAATTCAGGCAATACTTTTCTTTCTGAATCACTTCATTAATTCAGAGACTGCTCACATTTTAAAGAGATAAAGGATCTTTAATACTCACAGACACCATTCTGCCTGCAGGCACTGTCAAGTCCTGGGATATGTAATATGAAAATTGCCTTAGACAGCACTAATCCAAAAAAGATCTATGGCTTTGTGTACCCTGTGTCAAAACAATGGCTATGCACAGCAAGTTTCACCTCCCTACCTTATACCCACATGTTCTCAAATGCATCTGTGTCTGCTTGCTGCTGTACTAGCTCAATTGACATTCTCATATGCACGCCATCCCATGAGATCTGAAAGGTGGATTCCTGCATAGGTATTGAAATTTGAAGTCAGAGCAAAACACAAGTCAAGTCTTAAGTGTGACTTCAATTCATGTGTTTAAACCTAAATACTTACAAGCTTCTAATATATTCCTACTGCTATGCAAGTAAAGGCAAACACAAAATTGGACAAACAAAATATCTAGAAAGAGTGCTGAATAAATTTCAAGTTCTCTCTTAAAAGTCCTCATGCATTCCAAGATTATCTTTGTGACTTTGGTATCTTAGGTCTGATAACACACTTTTGGACTTTCTGGACCTACTTTCCAGAGTGTCAATGAGCTATTAATTCCTCCAACTCAGACAGATCCATAAGAACTTCAGGTCTTCATCACCTCTGACCATCAGGTCATTATTAATTTTTGATGACTTGTCTTTGGTAGACACTACCAGAGTCTACAATGAAGTCTACAAAATCAAATCCAGTTTCCTTAACAAAGGCAACTTTTTAAAGACAAGAGTTCTGCTGAAGCAATGGTATTAAGGAGGAGGATTTTCTTTGTGAATTTCAACAACCGCATAGAATCATAGAATCATAGAATCATAGAATCATAGAATAGTTAGCGTTGGAAGTGACCTTAAAAATTATCTAGTTCCACCCCTCCTGCTGCAGGCAGGGGCATCTCCCACTAGATCAGGTTACCCAGGGCCCCATCCAACCTGGTTTTGAACACCTCCAAGAATGGGGTATTCCACCTCTCAATGTACATTCACTTACACACAGATTTAGATCACTTCAGAATACCTTTTATATTTCCTCCATAACCTTAAAACTGTCTTGAGTTTCAGAAACTTTCTTCAGAATCAGATTTAACTTTTTAGAAAGCAATCAGCTATAAGCCAACAACTGAGAATTTAAGCCACAGATTGTATTTCAAAATATCAGGATCCATTTTTTCAGTCTCAGAGTAAATCTTACTCAAAAGGTTAATCTTGTGGAATGGGGTTTAGATTTGCAGATAATAGGATTGTTTTCTGCAGAGTTCTGGAGTAAGAATATGAAATCTGTGCAAAAATAATGCACAACAGTATTTGGAACTCTCCTTTCAGGACTCAGATTTTAGTTTAGGCAGAGCATTACACTAGAAGATGTTGGTTTTCCTAGAATATAAAGAAAAGATAATTTTCTTCTATGTAGAAGATAAACAATGCATGCATTAGAGAAAACATTTTTAGCCTAGAAATTTTTCTTTCTCTGAGAAAGAAAATTAATTCCTGACTAAAATCCAGGTTTGGGGCAAGCCATTGGAAAAATTTAAAATATGAGATTGAACTATGAGTTCTGCAAGCACAGAATACTCCAGATTTTACTTTAGTGGTTTTGGTAGAAATAAGAGCACAGAAGAAAAATACTGGATCAGTTCAAGAGTTCATCTAGCTCAGTAGCCACTGACTGAAGAATGAAGGCACTCCTAAAATTACAAAGTCAATCAAAGCATCAGTTGCTACTCCTTCAACAATTTGTAGTTCAGGACCTTCTGGTATCAAACAGTAAAGAAATGTTAGTTGCTGAGTCTTTCCACTGGAATTACTAAAGGACAAATATATTAAAAAAATATAAATCTTCTGTAGAATAGATGCCCTTTTCAGAAAAGATTGTTCTCTCCCTAGGACTCAGATCAGTGATGTCACCAGAAAGCTGGTGAGGTTATTACAGACTTCAAATTTTTACCTACTTCTGCTCTTTTATGTGGGTACCAGTAATGTTTTGAAAAGACCAATGTCAATCAAAAGACATTTCAGGGCCCTGGCAAAAGTGCTGAAGAATTCAGGAGCACAAAGAGTGGTTTTGTCAATCCTCCCTGTAATGGAGGGAAACACTGGAAGAAATAGGCAAAACCAGGACATCAACACCTGGCTCTAAGACCAGCACCTCTAACAGAACATTTTTTTAAAGCACCAACAAATGCTGAATTATGTACCTGGGATGGAGTAATTCTGGAAACACATATAATGTAGGGAATGAATGGCTGGTGAGCAGTCCTGCAGAAAGGGATCTTGGGGGTGCTGGTTGGCTGCAAGCTCAATGCAAGTCAGCAGTGAGCTCTAGCAGCCAAGAAAGCAAACTGCATGCTGGTGTGTACATCAAACACAGCACAACTAGTTGATAAAAAGAGGTGATTACCCCACTGTATTTAGCATTGTATGCCCTTGATTTAGGAGTACTGAGTGCTGTTCTGGGCCCCACAGTTTCAGAAAGATGTCCAGAATGTGTCCAGAGGAGGGCAACGAAGCTCGTGGAAGGGCCAGAAGTCATGTCCTGTGAGAAGCACTAGAGGACTCTGTGTCTAGGTTAGAGAAAAAGGCTAAACTCATTACTCTCTACAGCTTCTTGAGAAGGGGAAGTGGAGAGGGAGGTTTGGATCTCTTCTCCCAGAGATCCAGGGACAAGATGCATGGGAATGGGTCAAAACTGTGTCAAGGAGGTTTAAACTGGGTATTAGGAAGCATTTCATTACTGAGAGGCTGGTCAAACACTGGAACAGGCTTCCTAGAAAGGTGGTCAATATCCTATGCCTGTCAATGTTTGAGGCGTTTGGTCAATGCCTTTGATAAAATGCTTTATCTTTTGGTCAGCCCTGAAGTAGTCAGGCAGTTGGACTAGATGATCCTTGTAGGTCCCTTCCAACCAGAATTATTCTATTCTAGTCTAGTCTAGTCTTGTCTTGTCTTGTCTATGCTATGCTACACTACGCTATGCTGTTCACTGTACCTCAATATGTACTTGTTTCAATTCTTTGGGTTTATATTACACTAAATTCAGGGTCTTGAGCTTTCAGATAAATAATTGTATTATGAAACTATTTACTGATCCTAGCAGCGAAAATTTTCTCTTCTCCCCATCTAGAGATGATGTTTCCCATAGAGGCCTGTTTATATAAATTATTTTTTTAATCAAGGAGCAATGGAATCCAGCTGTTGAAATTAGTTGCGAAACCTGCATTGATGTCTGTGGTGTAGACTTCAGACCTCTGGCCCACAGTGTTCATTCTTGCTTGTATGAAAGCACTCTTGGAGTAATGCTGTTCACACAGAGGAACTACCTGTGTACCAAGAATCTATTCAAATATAATGGACCATCTCAGCATGATAAGTGTGTTCTGAAAATGCACTTCAACATGCATAAAATTTAATGTTATGAATAGGCAGCTTTCATGACTCTTTAAATCATCTCATTGAGATTTTGACAGGTGCAAACAATGGCCAGTACAGTAAGAACAAAAGATAACATAACATCTGAGCAATAGAATAAAATCTATGAATGGAAAAACCTATCTTATGTGTTAGACAGTACTGCCAATGTCCTGGTTTAATTTCTGTTGATGTAGTGTTATCTTCTGTTTTACTAGGAGTAAGAATGAACCACTAGTTGTTCTTTGTAGCCCTGTAAGCAATAACTATTCTGGTTGATACTGCATTTTGGAGCTTCACGTGTGGTGTTAATTCTTACTACAGCACTGGTCAACTACATCTAATGAGAGATTACACTAACTGACTTTTGCAGTCACTTTTGAAAATTTTCTATTCCTTTTTGTTTCCTGATGTTATCGCTTTCCCTCACCAAAAACTCTCCCAAAATTTGAGGCATTTATCAACAGACATACAAGAATTTATGTATTTATCAGCTTTTCCCCTCAGCCAGGCAAACTGTGGAACTATTTCAGGCAATGCATATTGTAATGCTAATCTTTGGCTTCATCTCATCTTATCTAAACTTCATTTCTACTTCTAATTACAACATATTAAAATCCTTATTTGAATGGGAAAATATGACTCATTCCCTTTATCATGTCAATGAAGTAAAATTACAAGTGTCATTATTCCTCCTTCAGAGTAAAGTAATTGAGATTAGAGCTGTGTCCTTTTTTCAGTTAAGCAGTTTTAGAACAAGAATAACACACAGAACATTTTTGGTTTATTTTGCCTCATTTTAATCCTAATTAAGTGTAGCTTTAATTTAAAAAAAAACCCCAAAACTAAACTAAACAGAGGTAATTTCAGTAAAAGTATATTTTTTGGAAGAGATTAAGTCTATTCAACATATTTTTTTCTTTTATGACCTAAAAATATGTGGTTTTTTAGTTCATTGAATACCCTGGCTGAATCGAAGTTACAGGTTTTGGCCAAAACAAATACTGATATTTTTTTTTTTTTCCCACATAAATCTGACTGACAACAGAATCCAGCTTTTTCTTTGGTTAAAATTCACAATCCCTACTTTCTCCACTTTCTGGTAATGTAATAATGAACCAATTATAATGTCAGAAATGAGAAGAAAGGAGACAAAAAGTATTTACTAATCAAATACAAACACAGAAAAAACCCAGCAGTAACAACAACAAAAAGAGCTGACAAATCAACAAAAAGCTATACAGACAAAAAACCTGGAAAATCTAAACAAGAGCCATTGGTTTCACAACAGAAGTCTTCATGCTTAAGGCTTACTGAATGCTAAAGTTTCAGTCGGGCCCATGTCTAGTCAAAATTCTTATGTTTGACTTATGACTTCAGATGCCATAAAAACTGAAGATAAATGGTCTAAGGTAGTTTAAATATATAATTATTCTTGTGGTGTTATTCTACAATTTAGTACTTTTATTTTTTTTAGGTTATTGTAAATTACTGTTCAGGGGAATGTAAAAGGCAAATAAAATCTAGTAGTAACTGTTGAAATGAAACAATTACTGCAGGCTTGCACTTAAAGGAAAACTGCAATGTAATGTAAAATAATTTTCAGTCCTTACATTTAATTAAACTGGAAAAGAAATATAAACCAGGGATTAAGTCCCAGGCAGTGAATATCCAGAACTTCTCCTGAAAGAAAAAAAACCTCATGTATTCAGCACATTCAGCACATTCTCACAGCTAAGCCAATAAATAGTTCAAGAAATTTAAATTTTTTAGAAGTTCATAAACAAAACAGGAAGCTAAAATAAAAGTTACAGTCTATATACTGATCCTGTTAAATGTACCCTTGCACTTAATGTTAGTTTTCATCTTTATTGTACACAGTAGATAAAACTCAAGCTTGTGTATGAGTCATCATTTCAAGATCTGGGTCTAATTAGATGGGATACTTTGAATAAGTGCTAATCAAAAGGGCTGTGGTCGACCCATGTTCAGTTTCCAGAACTAGGATCTGTCTAAAGACTGTGAACACTAAACATAATGAAACAGTGACAAAGATTTCCAAAATCCTCGGGAGCTCTTTTTTTGTATGGACAAATTTGTTTATAAATCTTTAAGCCTCTGTAGTAACACTACCAAAAAATAATTTAATGATTCTATATATATTTGAAGAATGAGACCTTTCCAGTACTACAGTGTTATGCTTCTAATGCTTATACCCATACTTTCCTCTCAGAGTATTAAGAAACACTACTTCATTTCAAATCAGAGAGTTCCAACATAATGCACAAATGTTTGGCTTTTCACCAATATTTAAGCTTCGCACATTACATTTTCTGTATTATAACATAGCTGTGCTCCAAATATATTGTACTTAAGAAGGATGGGTAGTGGAGGAGGGAAGAGGAATATCACTTTATTAAAAGCAAGGGAAGAAAAAAAAATATTTTTAATATGAACTCTAGGTGATCTCTGCTTATCTAAGAAAACTGCAATAAAACCAGAAAGTCACAGAGGACTTGTTTGTGTCTGAGGCATTTTGTTTCAAAACTAGTTGAATACTGTTTCCAGTGCTATAAAGATTACTTTTGTTTCTGTCTTCAAAAGACCGCCACAGGTTCAACATCATGGAAATCATGGAAAAAATGGATAGTGATAGAGATAAAATATTAGCATTTCTCATGAAAAGAATTGTTTTGGAGCATAGTGAGATCTTGTTATTTTATGGGCAAGTGAAGATCTCTGTGAACATAGGATGTTTGTTACTGCTAGTCTAAGAACTGATTGTGGCAGATTTTAAAGTGGTCACTGTTGAAGAACTCTGTGTGTGTATATATATACACACATACACACAATTCCCTAGAATTAGTTCATTCTTAAAATTATTTTCCAAGATTATGTACATATAGCATCTGTGATAATGATATGAAATTTTCTGTTGCAGAAATAGTTGCATATTTAGTTTTCTTTCTGTCTGCTGTCACACTGTTGCTCTCTTCTCATTTCTTTCCAAAGAATATTCATTATTCCTCAACAGTTTAAATTCAGAAAGTATGAGTAAGTATAGAAAGTGGCAGTGTTTCTATTTAGAGTATATATTTTTAAAAGAAAGAACAATAGCTCAGTAAGAGTTGACAAACAAACAAATCTGGGCCAAAGTATCCCAATGACTGTATGTTTTCATTTTGCAAAATTCTCAAGAAATTCTCCACCTGCTTCCAAAGACTTAGTTGTGAAGAAAGACTCAGTGTACTCTCTAGTGAAATACAGCAAATCTATGAAATTTGTGGCCTTCTAATAATTATTTACTATCACCACTTATGTCTTAAATTTGTGAAAACAGCAGAATGCAAGTGCCATTTCTGGTACATTTTTTTTCCTACTTCACAATATGTGTTCAAACCCACAATCTAAATAAACTACTTTTACCCATTTTTTTCTAGGTGCTTTCTCTTAGATCCTAAACAAACTCAAAATACATGGTCTTTACTTAATGGTCACTTACTTAACATGTATTTTTTCTAAACTCTTTCCAGAGGACAACCAGGCATTTTGTCTTTGTTTGCAATTACAGCTGAGATCTGTCTCAAATTGAGCTGTATAGATAGTCATCCATACAGGCAAATCTGAAAGGGCAGTTAGGAAAGAAAAATGTCATCGGAACCTCCCATATGCAAAACGCACAATAGTGCCACAATAGTTTTCAGAATGTTTAAGTACACTTATCATATTATCCCACTAGCCACTAACAATGCTCCATAAATGCTCCAAGAAATAAAAACCAAAACCACACAAAAATGATTGGGGAAAAAAATATCTCATGAATTTTCCTGATTCAGAAACAAGCCTTCCATCTAGAAGTAAAGGAAGACTTCTTTAAAAATATTTTCATTTTTTTAAAGTATTTCCTGTCATCATAAAATATAATGCAAAGAACACTAGGTCAGTAATTGCTATTTCTCTTTGTGCTCTAATTGGTAAAAAGAATATTTTCACAGATCTGTAACGTTTCTGGGTAAAACTTCACACCTCATAAATAAATTGCTAGAGCTACTTGCAAAACTAAGTGCATGTTGCCTAATAATTTTTCCTGTGTAAAGTGTGATTTATTGTAGGCATAGTTCAAACAGACTCAATGAAAAATTTGTCTTATGAGTACTATTAATATCAAAGATAATTTATGGGCATTTCATAGTAGAACAGTTTATAAATACATTCAGCCAGGTTGTTCTGTTTCCTTTCATTGTGTTCCCTTTGGGATATTTCAGTCAGGTGAAAGAATTGAAAAGCTAATTGAAACCATTGAAAGCTTATAGAAAATGCTCTTCACATCTTGTGAGTATCATAGAAAAATATGATATCGTATAAAGCTATATCCATCATTGCCACAGGTTTAATAAGCTGTATAACACCTTTTTCTATTCATTTAACAAAATTTTTGAATGAAACTATTTTCTAATCAGAAAGCTTACAAAAAATCCTTTACCTCCTCTCCTTGCACAATACAGAAAGGTGTTTGTCTAGCTTAGTATTTTTAAGATGAAACCTGTTTTTGAAAAGTTTGCTTTTAGAAGTGCCAAATGCTTTCAGTAACAGATTAATAATTAGAATGAAACTACAGATTTTGATAAGTTAAATTCTCCTTTTAAGAGTTCGTTTTGCTCAATTGGAGCTCCTAGGAAGACTTTGTTTTTCAGAATAGCACTTCCTAAGCACACAGTTCCTTCTAGATACCTTACACTGAAAACTCAAATGTTAGAACTCACTGAAAAATGACAGGCCAGGATCTGATTGTGGAAGAGTTTCTCTGCAAAATCTGAAAACAGAGATTTGGAAATAATGATGTTCTACTTATGGCTATGGTGATTTTAGCATAAGAAATATTGACATGAAAACATTTTAGCAACACCTCTTTTTAACATTCTGGTTTTAACTCTGAATATATTTTTTACATAATTCCACATCTTTAATTTCAGATGACCCAAGAACCTGTATAACATGTATTCAGAACTACTACATGTAAGTATAGATCTTCATATCTATCCATTTTTTTCTACAGCAAAAATTCATCCTTCACTACATAGATCTGTTCTGTGTATATTATCCTATTCCTTTCAAGTATTGCCTATCTGAGTATAGTAACATCTGCAAAAGGTTTGGGGAATGCTGAAAAACTAGACAGTTTTTCACTATTAAGGCCTTTTAAAACTTATAAACGTGTGTGAACTTTGCATGAAGAGAAAAATATGGAACAGAAATGGTCTGAAAGTTAAACTGGATCTCGAATGGGAACTATTGCTCTCCTACTATATCGTGTCAGGTTCTGGCATTTGTGATTCAGTAGGCACACTTAAAAATGTAAGGAGGGTGCTTTTCAAAGAGACAGCTAAGAGATCTCTGTAAAAATTACCATGACAGAACAAAATGTTGATTAAAAGGCTATTCAATCCAACTATAAATAATGTCTTTGGATTATAACATTTTACAAGCTACTAGCTCTTTACAATAACAACATAGTAATTTCTAATGAAACAGGCATTCATTTTTGTGCCTAAATATGAAAAAGAAAGTCAAATGATTTATACTTAAGAACTCTGAGATTAAAAAACATGACTTGTTAATATTTGCCAGTTGAATTAAGTTAAGGATATGGATCTGTTTGAGTGAGCCTAGAGGAGCACCACGAAGATGGTCAGAAGGCTGGAGCACCTTCCATACAAGGACAGGCTGAGAGAGTAGGGGTTGTTCAGCCCAGGGAAGAGAATACTCTGAAGAGACTTATAGCAGCCTTGGGGGCTTACAGGAAAGCTGGGGAGGGACTCTTTTATTAGGGAATGTAGTGATAAGGTGAGGTGTAATGATTTTAATCTGAAAGAGGGGAGATGTAGGTGAGATACTGGGAAGCAATTTTTTTACTGTGAGAGTGTTCAGGCATTGCCCAGAGAAGTCATGGATGCTCCATGCATGGAGGTGTTCAAGACTAGGTTGGATGAGGCTATGAGCAAAGTGATGTAGTAGAACGTGTCCTTGCCCATGACAGGGAGGTTGGAACTCAAAAATCTTCAAGACCCCTTCCAACACAAACCATTCTATCATTCTGTGAATAAGTAACACAGCCACAAATAAACTTAGAATTCTTCATTAGAGATATAAATCCTGTTCATTAGCATTAGGACAAGAATAGAGCTTTACCATTACCAAACCCAGAAATGCACAGAAAACACATAAACTTAATGACTTCAAAAGAAATCTGGTAATGATGTTTTACTTTACCTCACAGGTATAAGCAGAACTGTTATAAACACTGCCCAGAAAATACCTATAGACATGAAAGTGCTCTGCTCTGTAGAGAGTGTCCTAGCAACTGCGATAGCTGTGACAAGGATGAGTGTGACTCATGTAAGGAAGGCTTTTATCTCTCAGGTAAGCAAAGTGTGAAGTATGGCATATATATGGTTTATAATTTTATTTTAGACTTTTTATTTAGAAGAAGAGTCCAGAGCCAAATTCTCAAATTCATAAATCTCTTATATGGCAGACAGTGGAGACCGAGGGGCATTTGCACTCTGCAAGACCAGGTCCTTAGCAGTAATATAAAGGGGTTGTTAGTCAATGGTACTGTTTGGTTCAAAGGTTCCATATATTTGATCACATCTATCCACACTTTTTAAAAATAGTTTTGGGTTTAGTGCATTTCCACTATTGGGCAAATGCAAAAAATACTGAATTTGATTAAGATTTCATGAAAAGGGGAGATTTTAATTTAAAGACAGTCATTTCTGGAAAGAAACATTTCCTTATTATTTGCAAGTGTAGTTTTACTTTGACTTTCAGGTCCATAATATAAGCCTTAAACACTGAAAGAATCTCAGTTAAAACCACTAAATTCCACACCAGTTTCACACAAGACTAGGAATCTACTAGCTTTGTTATGAAGCCATAAATCAGGTAGGTCGGGTTCAAACATGGTGCCAAATATGAATCCCAGGAAATCCTGAGGTTACAGTATTCTTGTGCATTGCCTGCTGAAGGTGCATAGCAGTGGAATACAGATGTGTCACATTCATGGAAAACTGTGGTCACAACCTGAAGTGATCCACTTGTCTAAATTTTTTTAATAACTGAATTTGAAGGAAGTTTGAAAAACTATCAGGGTTAAAAAAGTTCTAAGGGGTTTGCTGCAGTATGCCAACCCTTAAATTAAATCATATTTACCTGAGTTTAGCTGTATATTCACCAGAAACTGGACATTCACCCAATTACCAAAATTTGCATACATCTAACAATCTCAAGGAATTCTGGACTTAGATATTTCACTGGTCCAGAATAATCACTGGGACTCAACCATAAAATTTTTATCCAGATTTGGGCTTTTCATGAACCAATGTTTAGAATATCGATAAAAACCCTTCTTGATAGAACTCTAAGTGCAGATTATTTTGAAATTTGTGAAGACTGCATAATCAACTGAGCTGAATTTTAGATTCATGCTAAAACGTCAGAAGTCATATATCTACAAAAAGTTTCATGAGTTCTTATATACTTTTTTTAATCTTAAACTTCTTGTTGGAAAGATAAATACATACCTCATTAACAGGGGTCAGTAGGCACCACAATGTCAGGCTTTGTTTCTGTTGCAGGTGGCACATGTGTAAGTGAGTGTGAAGACGGCTTCTTCACCGATGACATTTCTAGAGAATGTGAACCTTGTCACAGAAGCTGTGCAACGTGTGTTGGGTACAGTTATGAGAATTGTACAGGGTGCAAAAACAGTTTCCAGCTGTCTCATGGGCAGTGTCTGAATCCAAGAAATTCTCCTCCAAATGGGAAGTTCTGGAGTGGTAAGCTGCAAGACAATATTTAACATTTCTGTTTCTCTGAGGGCTATGAGAAGTTTTAGAAAGAGAATACCAAAATCTTACAACCTGAGTGAAACTACATTTTTGTCAGTGTTATTGTCAGGGCTCAGTGCTGGGTCCAGCCCTGTTCAATGTCTTCATCAATGACCTGGATGAAGGCATTGAGTGCACCCTTAGTAAGTTTGCAGATGACACTAAGCTGGGTGGAAGTGTGGATCTGCTGGAAGGTAGGGAGGCTCTGCAAAGGGATCTGAACAGGCTGGACAGCTGGGCTGAGTCTAACGGCATGAGGTTTAACACAGCCAAATGCCGGGTCCTACAC
>WAAB01001898.1:70681-94771 GCA_013389865.1 Piaya cayana
TAGAGAGGAGGGTGCTGGCCTCTTCTCCCAAGTGAGAGTGGACAGGACAAGAGGGAATGGCCTCAAGCTCCGCCAGGGGAGGTTTAGGCTAGAGATTAGGAGGAAGTTTTTTATGGAAAGGGTCATTAGGCATTGGAATACGCTGCCCAGAGAGGTGGTTGATTCGCCTTCCCTGGAGGTGTTTAAGTTACGAGTAGACGAGTTGCTAAGGGACGTGGTTTAGTGTTTGGTGGGAGTGGTTGGACTCGATGATCCGATGGGTCTCTTCCAACCCGGTGATACTGTGATTCTGTGATTCTGTGATTGTCCTTTTTAAAAGTATAATAACATAATGTAACAGCATTGGCTTCATTTTCCTGCAACACTACATGTTAATACAACTTATGTGTTTCTTGTTAGGGAGTTTCTTACCTATATAAACAAAATATGAATAATTTTTCTAAAAAAAGATAAGAAGTACTAAAAATAAAAATGATAGATAGACTTTCAAATGGAATAATAGAGTAACAGTAGAACCTTTGAGGAGACTTTGGGGATCTCCATCACTAGGAGTCTTTAAGAACACACAAAGAAATTCTGACAAGGATGTTTATTGAGTAGAGCAAGAGACTAGATTTCTTACGGTCCCTGCCAGCTTTATTTTTCTAGCAAATACAAATTTTCTTCTGTGTTTATTTGACTCAAGCAAATCAAAGATTTAATATCATTAGATCTATGTGACCTTGCATTAAAAAGTAGAATATACTAACAAATATTTTCAGAAAAAAATACTGACCATTTCTATTCATTGCTTATCTATGGAGTAACATTGTATCAAAAGTAATTACAGTTCTTCACTTCAGAAAAAAGGTTAGAGAGACCATAAAAGGAGAAATTTTAATAGAAAGTTGGTCTTCTCCACGCATTTCTGTGTTTTTCATCCACAAAAGTAAGTATTTCTTCAGTTTGAGACTGTATACATCAGTGACATGGAAAGAAACTCTTCACCTTCTCTCTGATAGACCTGCTGGTATTCCCACAACGCAGCAGTGGCTGTCCTAGAAGATTGTGGAGAAGGTGATGATTAACTTGGTGATATCTTAAGATTTTTCTCATCAGGAAAGGCTTCCTCAGAGTAGCTACCTTCAAGTGAAAATGTTAATGAAGTTGCCACTGTCTTCAGTGAAGTTATAACATGAATAACTACATTTATCAACAGTTTGTGAGGTTTCTTGCCCAGACAATGTAGGATCATCTGAGTCTTATAACAATCCTTTTCAGTGGCAAAATCTGAATAGTTGGGTTATTTTGGCTAGAACATCCATCTTTCACTGATTTCTTTTGATGTTGCATTCAAGAGGCAGATAACAGCTGAGTCCAGATTTCTGACTGCCATCTATATTTGAAATTCTCATAATACATTGAGGAGCCTTAACAAAAAATAAAGGATTCATGCAGGACCAAACCACATTTATCTCTAGCAGTATATGACACAAAAAAGGTAGTTTCTATTTAGACACTGCAATACATTTCACACCCTGATAATGTTTTGAAATATGTGGATAATTTTAAAAGAAAAAAAAAGGAAAGAAACACAGTTTCACTATCTGTTACAATTATATTCTTCATTGTCAAAAGCTTTTTGAAACAAAATAAACTTTAGGAGAGGCAGCCATTGTCTTATTGCTTTGTTCAACAGTGCTCTAGCATCAGTACAAGAATGTACGAAATGAAAATCTATCTGTGCTCATTGAAAATTGCTATCAGAGAGGTTTCTGGTTGGCATAACTGTACAGAAAAACTCTCAGAGTCTGAAACAATGATCCCTCTCCAGATCTTCTTAAGCATTTCTGTAGGGCCTTTTCTTTTCCATGGGACAGAGAAAATACTTCTCCTTTCATACATGGATGCAAAGTCATGGCATCTTTCCATTTTTTTTACTACTTCCTGTGGACAGATCTCCAAATATTTTATCCCTTTTTAATGTTTTTGTTCTTAAGCTTGTTTTATGGCTACTTTTATTTTCTCTAGGATTATTCTTAGCAACATATAAGGATCTTCCATCTCATCTGTTGTCAAACTCAGTTTCTACAGGCAGCCTGACTTGCTGCACCAGCATAGTGCAAGAAATTTGTCCATTCTGCATGTTAGAATAGGGATATGAGAACACTTCCATGTTTGTTCACCAGCGCAGTGTGGGCAAGCCTGTGGCTGAGATTTGGCTTTTGGATTTCATCCTCTCTAATGTTTATCAATATACACTTCTTCCACTGGGTGCTTAATATCCTCAACACACATACATGGGCGCAGTACCATGGCAAAGATGCCTCTGAGCTTCAGTGGCCTGAGGTAAAGAATGTAAATAAAGAATACAGGCCAGGAAATTATTAATCCTTCCACTTTGGGGGATTGAACTGGGTGTGGGGGCCAAGTATGAAATAAACAACCTCCCCCCTGTCACGGGAATGAAGATGAGATCGCACCAAGTTCATCCTCAGCACATGGTCTGCTCTAGACAATGCAGGGAGAATATGCAACTAGGAAGACAGCCAAAATTTCCCAGTCAAATAGTTTACATCAGTTTTTACCATCTTCTTTAGTGTTCTATTTACTCTTCTTCTTCAGAAATGTTGCTAACAGAGACCTGAGGTATTAGATCTTAAACTGTATTTACAATTAATGAAGCCATCTCTCTTGGGCTCATCTAAGCATATGAATTCAGTGTGTTCTACTGTGGTTTTAGTGATTATTTTGATGTACCATATAGGGCTAAGCAAGTTTTAGGAAACAAAGACTGTTGTTTTGCTTTGTTCCAAGACAAACATAAATTAAAGGGCAGCACATCAGAGCCTGCCACAGATAAACCAACACAAGAATCTGAATTTCTCTGCAATGTGAGAGATTAGTTCATCCATGTAAGGATTAAAACCTTTATTAATATACAGTACATTCTTCCCCCATGTTTAAGCTTTTACTTCTATTCCTTATGCAAGGATAAATGATTGAGCAATCTTATGAACCTTTATGAACACACACTCCAACAACAAAAACATTCTATTAAAAAAACAGCCCTCTAAAATGATGTTTATTTTGGGGGTATAATCTACTGAGCAAAAAGTTCAATGGATATTGGGAATCATTAGTAAGTTATATCCAAGTGTGAAATAATGAAAAAGACCATGTCTCTTATCCAAGCTTTTAAAAGGACAGGGTAAACCATGAGAGCTAAAAAAATTAAAATTAAAAAAAATCATGCCCTGTGTATCTAGTGTGAAACATCTGTATTTTATCTCATGTACCAGATGATGAAATTACTTTGGAAGCCAGGAGACACACTAGTGTAAGCTTGATTCACCAAGTTAATACATACACCCTTTCAATGGGATTAGATGTTTTGCAGGTTATGNAAAGAAACACAGTTTCACTATCTGTTACAATTATATTCTTCATTGTCAAAAGCTTTTTGAAACAAAATAAACTTTAGGAGAGGCAGCCATTGTCTTATTGCTTTGTTCAACAGTGCTCTAGCATCAGTACAAGAATGTACGAAATGAAAATCTATCTGTGCTCATTGAAAATTGCTATCAGAGAGGTTTCTGGTTGGCATAACTGTACAGAAAAACTCTCAGAGTCTGAAACAATGATCCCTCTCCAGATCTTCTTAAGCATTTCTGTAGGGCCTTTTCTTTTCCATGGGACAGAGAAAATACTTCTCCTTTCATACATGGATGCAAAGTCATGGCATCTTTCCATTTTTTTTACTACTTCCTGTGGACAGATCTCCAAATATTTTATCCCTTTTTAATGTTTTTGTTCTTAAGCTTGTTTTATGGCTACTTTTATTTTCTCTAGGATTATTCTTAGCAACATATAAGGATCTTCCATCTCATCTGTTGTCAAACTCAGTTTCTACAGGCAGCCTGACTTGCTGCACCAGCATAGTGCAAGAAATTTGTCCATTCTGCATGTTAGAATAGGGATATGAGAACACTTCCATGTTTGTTCACCAGCGCAGTGTGGGCAAGCCTGTGGCTGAGATTTGGCTTTTGGATTTCATCCTCTCTAATGTTTATCAATATACACTTCTTCCACTGGGTGCTTAATATCCTCAACACACATACATGGGCGCAGTACCATGGCAAAGATGCCTCTGAGCTTCAGTGGCCTGAGGTAAAGAATGTAAATAAAGAATACAGGCCAGGAAATTATTAATCCTTCCACTTTGGGGGATTGAACTGGGTGTGGGGGCCAAGTATGAAATAAACAACCTCCCCCCTGTCACGGGAATGAAGATGAGATCGCACCAAGTTCATCCTCAGCACATGGTCTGCTCTAGACAATGCAGGGAGAATATGCAACTAGGAAGACAGCCAAAATTTCCCAGTCAAATAGTTTACATCAGTTTTTACCATCTTCTTTAGTGTTCTATTTACTCTTCTTCTTCAGAAATGTTGCTAACAGAGACCTGAGGTATTAGATCTTAAACTGTATTTACAATTAATGAAGCCATCTCTCTTGGGCTCATCTAAGCATATGAATTCAGTGTGTTCTACTGTGGTTTTAGTGATTATTTTGATGTACCATATAGGGCTAAGCAAGTTTTAGGAAACAAAGACTGTTGTTTTGCTTTGTTCCAAGACAAACATAAATTAAAGGGCAGCACATCAGAGCCTGCCACAGATAAACCAACACAAGAATCTGAATTTCTCTGCAATGTGAGAGATTAGTTCATCCATGTAAGGATTAAAACCTTTATTAATATACAGTACATTCTTCCCCCATGTTTAAGCTTTTACTTCTATTCCTTATGCAAGGATAAATGATTGAGCAATCTTATGAACCTTTATGAACACACACTCCAACAACAAAAACATTCTATTAAAAAAACAGCCCTCTAAAATGATGTTTATTTTGGGGGTATAATCTACTGAGCAAAAAGTTCAATGGATATTGGGAATCATTAGTAAGTTATATCCAAGTGTGAAATAATGAAAAAGACCATGTCTCTTATCCAAGCTTTTAAAAGGACAGGGTAAACCATGAGAGCTAAAAAAATTAAAATTAAAAAAAATCATGCCCTGTGTATCTAGTGTGAAACATCTGTATTTTATCTCATGTACCAGATGATGAAATTACTTTGGAAGCCAGGAGACACACTAGTGTAAGCTTGATTCACCAAGTTAATACATACACCCTTTCAATGGGATTAGATGTTTTGCAGGTTATGGTCAGGTATTCATTTTGCCTCTACACTGTAAATACTGCACCTTAAAAATTATTTTGCTTCGATTACACAGTTTAGTCTTCTAGAAACTTCTTCTGAAAAGTACAACAGAAAAAAAACAGTTATGGAATGAGGTCTGTCTCTGATGGAAACTCAAAACAGAAAATGTGCTTCTTTATACACAAATAATAGATGCTGTAGCAAATTACATACTAAAATAGCACTGGTTCTGTTTACTATGAAATACCACCCCAATAATAAAAACAACATCCCACAAGCAGCCATTGACTAAATACATTCATCTTGCATATTTTTCTTTTCCTAAATGTAAAGTAAAATAAAAACAGTAAAAAATGTGCTTGTTGAGAGAATAAAAAACTTCAGGCTTTAAAAGGATAATTTAAAAGAACCTTAATACAGCTGTGTATATAAAGGTTGTTGGAATAGGGGAAGAAAGGAATGGGGTGGGCATAAGACAGAAGAGAAAGCAGCATCAGGAGAGAATGGGTCATAGCCTTCCAAATGTGAAAATGTTATGACATTTAGAGTGTAGACTTGGAGCGTCATGGGAAGAGTTAGGAGACCTTTTTAAGCATCACACATATGTGAAAATACAGGTTGCCAGAGGCAAGTAAAAATGATTCATTATCCCATACATTCTTAGGCATGCCTATTTCATATTCTAGCTATTTATTTGTAAAGTTCTACTATGGCAGTTACAAGATAACTAGATTGGGAATTAATGGTTATTGGGGATTCTGATTTCCTTCTCAGCAGTTCTATACTTTCCTTAAACTTACATTTTACATAAGTCTTCAAAATGGGATAGATCTAGTGTTTAACTACACATGTATATTGTTTTCATTATTTTTTACTGTGTCTATGTAATAGTAGTTACCTCATGGAGATATGCAACCCATTTTTTGCGGTTTTATTCATGACAGTTTTGCAAGGTCAATACCATGCACAGAATGAAAACTAACAAACTAAGTAACAGCTCAGCTGTGTCATATTCAAACCACATCTCTACACAAAGTAAAAACTAGACATGCCACTTTCTAAAAGGACTATTCTTGCAGTTACAAATAGCCATTGCATTTTGTTTGCTTCTGCATTCTTCACTGCATCAGTTGTACCATGGTCCGACAACAAGATACACCATAAAAACACTCTCCTTGTAGAAGTGAATGTCTAGAAGCTAAGGCTATTACAAATGTAAACAGGAAGCTACTTCAACAACAACTTAAAAATATACGTTTCTAAGTCCCTCTTTTACTCATAGAAGAACACAAATAAATAAGACTTTAAATGAAGAAAACAAACCATCTTTTAACATTCTGAACACTTACTGCTTGTACTACCTTGCATAAAGATCCGCTGTCCATAAGAAGTGGTTGGAGAGAACAGGATGGACAGGACAGCACATAGAGGATGGGTATATAACAGGAAGAACTCCTGTAATGTAGTTGTGGGTTTAAATGAAATTAAGAAGGCAACATGAAGTACTTCAAATGCTAGTATATTTAAAGTCTTGTCTCTTTAGATGTGATCATATCTCTTCTCAAGGTCATCAGGTTTTGTAGAGGTTTTCATTCTGTTTTTCTTTTCCAGAACAAGAGGTGAGCATATTAAGAGAGCGGTACTTCTTTTCACATGGACCTACTTTTTTCACCTTGGCTATTTCTGAAGACTTATTAATCTTTTTCTAAAATTTGATTAAAAAGTTCTAGGAACTCAAAGTAACATCTGCTGGGCAAAAAGCAAGGAAATATGGGCACATCGTATTAAACTGAGTAACAATATTTTACATAGTGTAAAATTTTGTGACATTTTTGTGACAATGTGACACTGAGTCAGATTCTGGCCTAAATAGTAATTAAATAAAAGGTATTTTCATTTTTTGGGGAAAAAATATGTATATATAAAAAGGAAGAATATAAGCATAAGGATAAAACCAGCTCAGTAGGTCTGATAGGGTCATAGAATAGGCCAGTATAATAATAGAATACAGTGTTTTTTCAGTGTCAATGTTCCACTTTTAGCGTATCAGTGCTTTACAACTCTACATCACAGACTTATGGCTTCTCCGTTCAGAAGTTGCACTTGCAGCCATAAGAGCCACAGATCCAAATTTTGAAGGAAAGCTTGTTGGTTCCACAAGTATAGAATGGCAAAATAGAAAAGCAAAATACAACCCAACACCAAAACCAAATTGTTCCAAGTCTTCTATTTATCATCAGTCTGATGGCAAATAAAATACAATTTACTTGACCATTTTTTAGTTTTGTAAGGCAATTTTTCTGAAAGTTCTGGTTACGTTATTGAGAATAGAGTGCACAGGTTTCCATTAAAAAATTCTTGCATCAAATTTGTCCATATGGAGAATTCTTTGCTATTCAAGAAAATTACATTTAAAAACCTCGCATTATTCTAAATGTGTATTGAGGGATTTTTTTGTTAAGTGAAAGCCTATTTCCTTTCAGTAAGAGCTTTATCACAGGAAAAACACATTTTAACTGTCTAGATTTTTTAAAAAAAATTGGGTTTTAACATTTCTCCTGTCACTATCAATGTTGTGGCATTTAAGCACTTATGTTTGACTGGATAACTAAAACTTGTCTCACATGCCAGCTACCAGAAGCCCAATTGCTTGTGTACTTTCCCCTCTGGTGGTGACTAGGAATTATTACAGAAAACAACAAATGCTAATTAAAAAAAAAGGATTACGTGGAAATTGAAAGTACTTTATTTTAAAAGTCTATATTTAAATTGTATGACTTGAAGTGGTTTTGAAACAATGAGCTTGTTTAAACATTCTTCAGCAGTAGTTAGCAGCTTCTCTCCTTAACCATACTTTCTGATATTTATTTTTTATATTATACCAACTCTCTTATACCAACTCTCCTGGCAGGGTCAAGGTAATTTTCCCCATTGCAACATATACTTCAGTAATATTTCTGGCTTTCTTTTTCATGTAGCTAACTGGCAATAAATTGAAGCACTACTCAGTAGAGATTTAAAAAAAAATTAAAAAAAAAAAAGCCCACATAAGTCAGGGTAAGGTAACTAGATGCAAAGCTGCTGAAAAGGGGAATTAAATTTTGTATCATTTTATTACATCTTTAGGAAAAGGCTAATGGCCTTTTCAGTTGGAAAACCAGAAATCTGCCTTGACAAACTCTGAAGCAACAGATGGAGGAAAGGAGCATGTGTAACTATGGGCAGTTATCAGGAAGACATGGTCTTTCTTTCAGCCAAGGTTCTAGAGGCTAAGTGAAAAACATTAAATAAATTGCTGTGCAATTAATTACATTGCTGTGCAATATATCCTCAGTTATTCAACATTCTTTTCCAGAGAGTACCAAATGATTGGTCTCTAAAAGGGAAAACTCTTAGGATCTGCGGGCCAGTGGAGACATTTTCTCAAGAGCAGACAAAGAGAGAGGATCTGCACATCTAAGTGTCATGGTTTAGCCTTTGCCCAGCCAATTTTGGCAGCTAAAATTGAGCAGCTGGACTCCCAAATTCCTCCCTACTCCCAGGGAAAGGAAAATGAAAGGAGAAGACTTGCAGGTTGGAAACTAAAACTATAGCTTTAATGAAGTCATAATAATAATGATGATGATGATAATAGTAGTAGTAGTAATAATAGTAATAAAGAAGAATATAATTGAAAATAATAAAATATCTATAGTTTGAGGTCAGGTGTACTGTCTACCCTTTCCTGCATCAGCTCAAGGATGGCCTTGGTTTCCATAGGAGTAAGCATTGTCCTTTCTTCATACCAATACCCTGAGTTATCATTTCTGGAGAGGAACTGTTTGGAAAACATGGAGAAAATTAACTTACTTACATGAGATTTAGTTAGAGTCAGAAAACTAACTCTGATTTAGCTCAAGTCACTACAGTTAGGACAGAGGAATAGAAAATCTATCCATACCAAACCAATAGCTTTTCCAGAGTATTCCCTATACTCTTACAGATGACATCAAAAAGGACAGTCCTTAAGGATTTATTCAATCAAGAGAAGTCAGGAGAAAAACATGAAACTAGGGAGTAGTTTCTCCAAGCAAATGTTGTGACTGTAAATTTCAGCATCTCACAAGAAATAGCAGTGGTCACCATCAAGTCACTTTGAGTATTATTTGGACGAGGAAACTGAAAATGCTCATGTACTATATGGTTAAGTACATTTAGAGGCTTGAACTGCCCTCTACACTCAAAAACACTTAAGTGAACTAGAATCATCTTGGAACAGCATGTTGTAACCTGAAATTTAGAAAATCAGTCTTCAGCAGCCAAAAAAAGACAAATGTCAGCAAGAGACTGAAAGGATCTAAACTCAGAGGCCTGCTGGTGCAGAAAGTTTTACAAGATATCCACATATGAAAATTTAAAAGGACTAAGAAAATCAAAACAAGGCACTTGTTCTCCTAAAAAAAAGATGAAACTCACAGGCAACTAAAACAAGTATTTAAAAATTACATTGTAACTCTAGTTTTTCACTCCCTAAACTATGCAGCTATATATCTACATGCAAAGATATGTTATAAATAGATACTACAAAGTACAGAGCCAGATTAGAAATTTTCAAGAAATCTCCTTTTTACCCTAAACATTCACTGAATCCAGCAACTGCCTCCCAGCAGCTGAAACATCATGGCAAAGAGCCCTAACACCAAGGCCCCAGTTATACTGTCATACCGAAAGATGGAGCCCTTCATTGCTGCTTTAGATAGGACTGAACTCACTTCACACACTTAGGTCTCCTTGGGTGTCTCCAGTCCTTCATCAGTACCATCCAGTCCTCCATGTTATCCTCCTGCTCCTGCAATTTCAGAGGTTACATAATAGTAAATCCCACAACCTCCATCTCTTTATCCACTGATGCTTATGCCTGTCTCCCACATTTTCTTCTTTCACAAGGCAGGGTGTCTCTACTCTCCTCCTTTGGTCTTGTCTTTTCAAAGATCTTTTCCAGAGGTTTTCTTTTCTGCACACTAATAATTACCTGATAATTATCCCTAGATTCAGCAGTAGTCAATATGAAGTTGTAAAGGTGGCACAGCCTTTCTGTGTATTCGCATACAGGGTTTTTATATCAGCTGTTTAGCAGTGCTTGAGGCTACACATCTCAAAATTCAGTTTCACACTTTTTCTGTCCCTGGAAGACCTTTGTACCTTCAGTGTTGAAAATTGCCTTCAGATGATGCTACTTACTGAAATACTGTCCTAGTCCTATCTGTCTTAGTCATTGCTAGGTCCCTGACTCACCATGACCACCAATATTTCTGTCCAACACTAAAGCTATCTGCTGTCTTGAAGGGTGTACACACGGGTCTAATACTGTTTCTGCAGGCCTCAAACTGGACAGACAGTCTCCAGTTAGGACGGTCACAGCTTACATTCACCCTGACAGTGCAGCTTTCTTCCATTACATACATTATCTTGTGGATCCTGTGACCTGGACCTTGCAAACACTTCTACATCTTTGTTCAGGGAGGGAAGAGGTGCTGAGTCAGAGGTGTGGTGACAAGAAAAACTCCCCTCTCTCCTGCTGTATGTAGAGCTGTTTTATATTGCACCAGTTCCAAGCAAGATTTGCAACACTACAGGCTTTCACAGTCCCATCTAAGTAGTATTCATATTGTTACATTAAATAAAGTTTATGCAAAGCTTAACCAAAGTCTTAGTTTTCTCCATTCATACAAATGTATAACACACATCAGACTCTTCCTTTTTTGACAGAAAGAGCAGACAACAGCTTTAGGGAGAATTATTTAATTACCTTTCCAAACACCCATTTGCCTCTCTTTCCTACCAGTTTTCTCCTTAGTTACAGGGTGATGATGTTCTGCAAAGAGATAGGCAAATCTCCATGAAAATACCTCACTACACCTAGTATCTCAAATTTGCATACTTTCTAGCTCTTCCTGTTTGTAATCTATAAGGATTACAGGTCTGGATTTGGTTTTGGAAAAATACATTGAAAGTAATATTATTAGGCAAGATTGTTGTCCTTATTTGTGATGAGAAGACCAGAACTGTGCCTTAGTGAATCTCAGGATAATGTTTATAGTTTCCATTACAACAACTCTTAACTCCCCATTTAAAGCAGAGGAGTTGAACACAATCATCAAATCCTTCAGCTGTGTGAATCCCAGAATCCAAACAAATATATTTTGGAAACAACTTAGAAAAAGTAATAGGAAATGGCTTTCCTAAAGGGAAAGGAAATGACCAAAACCAGTCTGTCACAAAGTAAAAAGTGGAATTCTTTTTAATTTCATCCCAGATGCAAAAAAAAAATTGCAGTCCTGTGACCCTTCATGTAGGACCTGTGAGAAATCTGCTGACATATGTACTTCATGTCCAGAAGGTAAGAGACCAGCTTCTTTGTGTAAATTTTGCAAGAAGGTAAAGTAATCTGAATCCTACACACTTTCAGGGAATATTTTTGTCAGTGGTCACTAGAAATTTCTTTGACAGCTTAAAACATGAGCAGATAATCAGCACCTAAAGTCAGGCATCAGCTAGGAATGAAGGAAAATGGTAAGGTGAGTAAAAAAAAGAAATATTAAGCAGATGTTGTTTCTTTTCTTTCTTTTCAATCGAAAGTTGTAGATATGATGCAGGAATTACTGAATTTATTCATAAAGATGTGCTAGATAATCCTGATGATACCCTTTTAACCTTAAATTTCAATGAAGCTAGGGCAAACTACTTTGGGAAATGGTTTAAAGAATGTTTTATTCATGTTTTATAACATCAAAAGTTGAATTTCAAAGAAATGAAACATTTTTTTTTAATAGCCGTTCAAGGTAGAAATCTTTTACATGTATTTTTAATTGGTGCCTTTCCCTGCCTGGGTTACTCTTTTGCCAGGAAAATTTCTCATCCATGATACCTGTGTTTCTCTGTGCCCCCTAAAAACTTTTGGCAATGTTGCAAGTGGAAAGTGCGAAAGGTGCATGGATGGCTGTGAGGTGTGCTCCGACTACTGGCACTGTCAGAAGTGTCAGGTTGAACAAGGCCAGCTACTTTTCCTCCACAAAGGCAGATGTTTACAGGAATGCCCTGAGTAAGTAACTCCTATTGGATGACTGTTCCTTATTTTCTCTCTGTGCTCCTTCTCCTTAAAGCTCAGACCCATTATAACCCTTTCAAAAGAAACTTTAAGGTAAACTAATCTACCAGGAACTGCCTATGATTACTAACTCTACAAGGTGAAAGTCTCTCTCAGCTGGCCTGAATAAACAATGTTTTCTCTTGCTTGGAGAAAAAGTGAAAAATCAAAAGTTAAACTAGATATGAAATCCTATGACAGCTGGTATAGCTCCTGTTGACTTCAGTAGGACCATAGTACTTGAGGATGGTTCCTTATGGTGACTGAAAATAAGCATCTAGTCATTGTCCTAACTTGTCCCTTCCTCAGGTAGTACAGAACAGTGGTATCAACACTGGAAATGTACTTATCAAGAGTCCTGATAAGGAAATATAGTGCTTACTGATGTCTTTCTCTCTTTGACTTACATTCTTTACTTTTTCTTGTAATAAATGTAATTAAAAAAAGAAATATTCCTATTAACTGCAATGGATATAAGATCAGGCACTTGAATAGATCAGGTTCATCAGACCTATATAAACACATAATATCTGCGCTATGCAGTATCAATATCTTGGTTGGTTAACCTTTTTCTGTAGAAAAATGTGCAGTTCCTGTATTTCTCATGCTCAAAACAAATTAATTTTCTGTCAGTACTTTCCTACTGACTTTGTCTGATAAGTCAATAAAAGCCAATGGATTAGATTCTGATCCTCAAAGTAAATACAAAGTAATTGCAGTAAAGCCTACTCTAGTCCAGAAACAACATTCAGTATCAGAAATGTCAGCATACAAGCAAAGATAAAGTTTTGGTATGAACATTTTTGTTCTCAGTACTTATTTCCCACTTCCCACACAGGGTCAACATAACAAAATTAAACCCTTTTACAGACCACTACTCTTCACAACTGTTCTCATTTCCCTTTTATCCAAATTCCAGGCTACAAATAATGGCTTCCTGGGCATCATTCAGCAAAGTCTGCTAGAGTTAAACTCTGGTTTCAGCCCTTGAGGCAAAGTTCTTGAGTTATAAGTACTCTCCACTGGAACAGATGATTATACATGATATTTTTTAGGAGTCTGAAGAGTTTTAGGTTATGCTGTAGGGGATGGAAAGGGTTGACTTGCTGCAGTGATGGTTTCTGACAGAAGAATTTGAAAGACTGTGCTAGCTGAGTGCTCAAGATTGTAACAAGAGAAGAAAACAGGATTGTGAGAAATAGGTACAGGATGATGGCAAAGATTAGGAGAAAAAAAAATAAAATATGAGAATAGATGGATAGATGGCAAGAACAGCATTTCCCATCTTTTCTCTAACCTTGCTCCTAATGCATCTCCTCACTCTTTCTTTGGAAGGATATCTCCAAGAAGGAAAGGAGAAGTATCCCTCTACAGGGAAGAGCAAGCTTCTGGGACACTGCTTTCTATGTAAACTCCTTCCTCATTTTTCATCACTGGCTGTATACATATGGATTAGCAAACATCTCAAAATGTGGACTTGTTTGCATTTTAACCTTCTGACATTGTGGTTCTGAGATTGTAATCAAATTTGATGGCAGACAACCTCTCTTTCTATCCCTCTTCTCCTGAAATATAGATTTTTTTTCCCCTGTATTTTCTTTATGACTAGTAGTCCCAACCATGGTTGTCTACAGTCAAACAACAGATACTAGGGAAACTTATGCCCTCTTCACTGTCTCTAGCTTGCTGTAACTAAACACAGGTGTAGTTTAAGCATCCTTGTTTTCTTGGGTTTTTGTGTTTTTTTAATCCAGGTCCTCTTTTTTTTTCCCCAATCTTCACACTTCCAGGGTTTTCTTTTTCTCCTCTAGGGCCACTGAGGCTATAGTTCTTTTCTTTCCTGAACATCACTGTTGAGGGTCAGCTGTGCAAGACTAGAGATTGTATCTTTCTTTTCCCTAGCCTTATAGATATTCCTACATTAAATTATGAAG
Source organism: Piaya cayana (assembly GCA_013389865.1). Lineage (NCBI taxonomy): Eukaryota > Metazoa > Chordata > Aves > Cuculiformes > Coccyzidae > Piaya > Piaya cayana. The sequence goes on from WAAB01001898.1 coordinate 84,945, forward strand.
AAATTAAGAAATTAGCAAGATATACAGTCTAACTCCTTAGACACTATGTACAATAACAAAGGAAGTCCAAACTCCCTTCAGTAGCACTCATGATGTACATTTTCTGCTCACAGACAGGGGAATGTAAGTGAAAGATGGGCAACAGTGTGTGAGAAATCTGTTTGATCCAGTGAAACATGTGCTGGGGAAGTCTGATAATTCTTATAGACCAAACTGTTTGACAACTATACACTGATGAGCACTTTGCTTTGTGTTTGTTCTTATTCAACAGGGGATATTTTAATGATTCTGAGACTTGCAAGAAATGCAGTGGATCCTGTAAGGCATGCACAGGAAGTGCAACCAAATGCCTATCCTGTAAAAGTCCTTTGCTTCTGGAGCAGTGGAAATGTAAACCTACCTGTTCAGAGAGGTATTTTGCCTCTGAAGGAATCTGCAAACACTGCCCTGAAATGTGTCAGGAATGCATTCACAATGAAACATGCAAAGGTATTATAAATAAGTGATCTTGACTTGGTTAAAATCCATCTGGATTTGTCTAGAGGCAGACTGACAGAAACATACCAAAAAAAATCTGAGAATGAAATTCTGTAATGAGCAAAAATTTAAAGAGATAGGTATATGTTATTGCTAATCTCTAAGATAGAGGCTAAACAATCAGAGTTTTATGACGAGACTCAGTCAAGAATATCAATCTGAGAAGATTTATCTTTGTTTTGCCTGTTCCTATTGTCACCCAGAAATTCCTACTGGTTTGATTCTATTTCTGATCTAGGGTGTTCATACCTAAACACTTACATATACTTTTACAACAATGTGAATTACAGAATGTTTCCTTCTTAGTTTGGTTGAACTTCATCTTTCTTCATCATTTTTGTGAACAACTCCTCCTGGCAGAGAATGAAATCTCTGCAATGAAATGTGAGGAAAGCCTTGGATACCCCAGTGAGTCAGAATGCCCCCACATGAATTTCCAGGATCACTAATATTGACTGAGACATTCTGGAAACATAAACATGGATGAAACAGGAAAAACTATCATAAACAAAGCTATTAAAAGTAGTATTCATAATTAAGTCAGAAGCTGAATCCAAGCTCAATGCAAAGACAAGCATTGGTTGTATTGCGGGCAGACTCATATTTTAATAACAAATCAAAGAAAACTTCAGATGTGAATACCCCTGATTTTGAAGGAAGTTCATAATGCAGACATAACATCTCAGCAGAAGTCCACCTATACTCAGCAGCAGCATGGTTTGGTTAATATTAGCAAAGCTGAACAGCTGAATGGGCTTTTTAGCCTCTTGATATAACACAGAAAATACAATGTGAAGGTCAGGCCATTATGGGAAGTTTGGAGATTAAATTTGATAAAGAGAGCACTGACTTCCTAAACTGTCCCTTTACCTCCTGTTATGACAGTCACTGCAGGATTTATGGTTTCCTAGGATTTCTTCACTCTCATTTACAGAAGTCACAGGTGCCCTTTTGCTTACCTGTTGTGTACTTTCCTCTGTAGACTGCATGGACGAGTTCTTCCTGCATGCAGGGAAATGCGTGCAGGAATGCCCTTCTCGCTTCTATGCTGAAGACAAGCACTGCTTTCCCTGCCATGTAGCCTGCAAGGATTGTGATGGGCCATATTCCAACGACTGCATTGGGTGCATCATGGAATCCTTTGTTCTTTACAATGGCATGTGTTTTGAAGAGTGCCCTGGAGGGACTTACTACGAAGAAACCACAGAAGACTGTCAAGGTTGGCTGCTGTTGTTTCCTCCAGAACAGTATTGAGATGCAAGTGGGTCTCGTTAAAGACTATCCCACAAGGTCTTGCATATGCCAGCTGGTGTTGCTACCAGTGTCCTGGAAATGGAAGAGGCAGCTAATGCAGAAAAATAACAAGTCATAGCTCAATTCAGCAAAACTGGAGAAAGCTGAGAGGGAGGTAGCAAAGCTAGGTATATTTAATATTACGAGTGTGAGAAACTCCTTCACTGGTAAAATATTAAAAAGGACAGTCTTCAAAGCAAAAGCAATAATATTTTTATTTTACAATTCAGCTCTGAAGTGCATGCCCTTCTAAAAAGCCATAATGCAAAGGCTGATTACAGGAGTTTTATACTGCTTAAACATAGATATTCACACAGATTCCAGGGAATATTGGTTAAACATTCAAGGAATATTGGTTAAAACTACGTAACTCATATCACTCACTCTCACATGTACAGCACAGTTCCTTGGCGTTTTCAGAATCTTCTGATGCTCTTTATCTTACCTCCTTCCTCATTGTCTCCTCCTGGTGAGCTCAGGTCTGCCCTTTGTTCCTGATGGGGAACTGTCCTTTTTTCAACTAGTAAACAAGCTAGTGTCCTGTTACAATCACATCCTTTGTTAATTAAGCATACAAACCAGCTGCAGCAAAACTTATCAATTAATTCTCACACGGGCAACCGGCCTGGTAAGTATTAAGTATTACTGGAGACAGTATGTTGAACACCATTGTTCAGAAAAGTAACGCCAATTCTGATGGAAACCTAAGGAACTGCCTGCATAACATCAAAAACAGTAAAATATTTGACTATGCAGAAGCAGAACTACCATTCTGTTTCCTTTCCTTGAACCTCTGATCCTGACATGATGGCTGGTCCTTGCAAAATTAATGCTGGAATAATAATAACCCAAAATGCATCAAGAAATGGTGACATCCTACTGTTTGTTCTTCTCAGAATGCAACAGAACATGCCAGACTTGCTCTTCTTCAACTACCTGCCTTACTTGCAGAGATGGCCTGATGCTGAACCATGACGGGCACTGTGTGGCACCTGGGTACTGCTCTCGCACTGAGTACTATGTTGAGAAAACTCAGACTTGTAAGCCTTGTCATAAGAAATGCTTCCACTGCTCAGGATCCACTGAACACCAGTGTCTTAGCTGTGCAGATAACCACTATCTTCTCAGTAAGTGTCTTGCTCCTGTCCCTAGATTTTATTTTACACTGAAAGCATGAAGTAAGCATGTTCCTGTCACATTTATAAAACATCTAGGGCTGCTTCAGCCAACCTAGATATTGCATATTCGACATGACCAGTAGACAACTTGTATAGAGACAAGTACTTCTGTGGGTCTACCTGGAAACTGTGGGACTGGGCATGCAAACTCCATGGCTAAACAGAACATGTGTGCTTCATTTACTTGGTATATGCTGTTCTAACGCGGCGAGGGCCAGAGAGCTTCACGGACAAATCAACATGATTTCAAATGAAGTCCTACTTTATTGAGGGTTAACCCGTTTATATAGGGCAAGCAGGCCAAAAACATCAGGTAAACTCTCATTGGTCACTGCCCTAGCAACCAGCCTCTCCTGGCAACTGCCCATCCCTGCCGCCAGCAGGCCTGAAAAGCTCTTGCCCCCTTGCAAACCACTCCATTAACATAACACAACAGAGTAATCAAAACTCCCAGCTCCACCCTACCAGGGTACTTAGAAGAACAATCCCAACACTGTTCCTGTTATTTTCTACAAGACCCTTAGCTTTTTTTTTTTTTTAATGTACACACAAAGAACTCACATTTGACTTCTTTAATCTCCGCAGAGATCTGGTAAGCAAAAAAATGCTTAAGTAGCTCTGTTATAACATGTTAGCATGTTATTCATGGATCACTAAGTCCATGTTTAGTGGGTTAATGGTTGAGGTGCAAAACTACTTTTCTGACCTCGGAGAAAATACTGTATTGTCTCAGTAACAAAGTGTTAAAAAGTACAAAATTCCAGAACTTAAACTTTACTTCTTTTCATATTCTTTAAAAAACAAACAAACAAAAAAAAGAAAATCATTGAGAGAAAAAAATAATTAAAGTGATGTTTTATGCAGGAAATCTCTAAAGAGAATTTGAATTAAAATTGAACCTGAGCTTTTTTTTTTTCTAACCCTGTTGCAGATTTTGCATTCCTAAATTTCTGACATCTGTCTCTTTCTGCTGCTTTGTACCGTTACAACTGACAAAGTTGATGGAAGTTTGTAAATAAAATAAGGGGAAGCATCTTCCTTTGCCCAGTTGCAAACTAAGCAGCAAAACTGTAAAGATGAGGTAGATAATGAGTACAAGTTACTAATGATTAACCACTGTTCTCTTAGCTTGATGAACTTGCAGTTAGTTGCATCAGTTCTAACTTTTCACTCATGATTCCTATTCTAATGACCCTCTGAAGTCTCAGTGAAAGGGAGATGTACCTGGTACATTTGACAGCATTACAGGCATTTATTCCCATAACCTAAAGCAGCAGCTACAGACAGGGATAAAGACCAATGAACAGAAGTCATTAAAACTGAAATTTACTATCAGATTAATCATGTACTCAGAACACAATGAGACTGATGCTTAGAGTGAAATCTAAGGACAATGGTAATGTATGTAGGATGTTTCCTAATTACTATTTCTTCTTTCCTGTATTCTGAAAGGAATCACATTTGCTATTCATTATTATGTATTATGCATTTATATTTCCCAAAGATAAAAAATTATTAGTTCTGAAGAGTCTGCTAACATACATAACATGCAGAAATGAGGACTAGTGAACTGACAAGACTTGGAAGAAACAAAAGATAATTACTATTAAAAAGATAATTACTCAGCATTCTCTTTTCTTCTACTAGCACACCCTAACATCATCTACTGTTAGTTTCCTCTAGCACAGCTCTGAGACATATTTTATACCAGAAAACAACAAATATGTTCTGTTATTTGCATTGTTGTCTCTGCAGATACAACCTGTGTTGAAACATGCCCGGATGGGTATTATCTGGACAGTGATGAGGGACAATGTTCCCCGTGTCACAGTGCCTGTGTAACTTGCACTGGTAAACGCAGCTCACAGTGCCTTTCCTGCAAACCAGGCTGGTACAGACATGGAAAAGGATGCATAAACCAGTGTCCAGCAGGGTAAGGTCCAAGATATTTAGCCAGCAGCTACATCACAGAGGGAGCTTTTAGAAATTAGATCACTCTGCCCTAATATATTTTGGTGTGAAATAGAACTGAATTCTCTATATTGATGAAAAAGTCTTATGTCATCCTAGCACAGAGGTGGTGGAAAATCTCCCTTCACATTCAAAAGCTGTAAAATTGTGCCCAAACTTGGACCACAATGTGCTGTGGTCATTCTTACACTCCAAGGATGATCTTAGGTAAGCCAGGTTACCTGTTAGTATGCTTGAGCAAAGGAAGCAGGGTAACATCCTTCAAGCACCCTTGCAACCTCCACTTAACCTGAAGTTCTTATGAGGTTACTTTTGATTTTTTGAGGAGCACTTATAATGGACCATAATAAAACCAGCCACTAAAAAAAACTTTCAGCTGAGGATCAGAATTCTAGACAGCAACTTCATTAACATGAGTCTGTTTAATTTCAAAAGGTGATTTCAGTGTGTTCTTACGAATATGTCTCAGAACTTCAAATCTGCAGAACAGATTTTCCTTTTCTAGTACTGTATGATCACACTGGCTGATAAATCATATTATCCCAGTATATTGGAAGTCTGTAATGACCACATGTCAACAAAACCACAGTATAGCTATTACACTTTTCCCCCGACAGTACAATTGATGTGAACACCATTCCTCTGCTGGCACCCTTTAGCTAGGCCTGTTTGTGTACTAAAAGGAAATATGAAATTTCTGAATTTCCATCAGACAGCACATCATCAGGAGCAGAAAGGAATTCAGTACTTACCCAATATCTCAAGGATACCTCCAGCATAACCAAAAGCTAGTTGGGGTTTTCTGAGACCTGCCTATTTGCATAGCTAATTTGTGGCTGAATTCACCCTAGATATTAGGAAGCCTTGTTTTATACACCCTCAATTTTCAAAGTCATTTTATAGTTGAATCCCAGTGGCCAAGAGGTATTAAAGGATATTAATGTTATTTACACTGAGATTGCAATTGTCTACTGTGATCACATCAATATCACTAGTATACATTGATGTAACCATAGTAAAAGCTAAGGATGATGCGTGTTTTCGTTTTCCTTTCACTGCTGGGCTGTATGCAAAGCTATGATCTCTTTCAGGTATTTTGCACAAAACTCCACTGGATCATGTGAAAGATGCCACAAGGGTTGTAAGGAGTGTACAGGGCCTGCACCCACAAACTGTCTTTTCTGTGATACATATTTCTATCTGTTGCGCTCCAAGAATGAATGTGCTAGCTCTTGTCCTGAGTATTACTATGAAGACAAGGACAATAATATCTGTGAAAGATGCCATCCTTCCTGCCGAACTTGTGAAGGTAAAAGCATACAGTCCACTTTGACCAAATCAACGGGTTATCAAAACACCTGCCAAGGATTACTAAAATACTGCCATCCCCCCTCCTTTTTATTCTTTCCTCTCTGCTCCAAGATTTGGAAATACTTCAGAAAGAGACATGCAATGTACAGTACTTCCAACCTGCTCATGACTGAAGTAGCTGTAGTGGGTGATGCAGACCTCTCTTGGGGCTTCTGGGTTCTTCCTGGCCTTGGGTGACATAGCTGGTCCATGCTGCCATTTTATTTTCAGAATGTTGATTGATTGAGACCAAAAAAAGGATATGAGGTCCCTCCAAGCTCCCTGCAGAGCTGTCTCCAGCCCCAGAGCACAAGTGTAAAGGCAACCACTCTCAGGGAGGGCTGGGAGTGATTCCTGGTAAGAGGGAAAAAACAGATGATGCAGCCAAGCCTCCCAGAGGGATGTTCGTCAACTTCCAAAGAAAAGGGCTTTGTTTGTTACAGAGCTGGACCTCATTTCTCACAAAAATGCTGAATAATAACCAAAGAATATGTCACTGTCCTATGTGTGACTCTATGAAAGCCAAGGAACCTAAATTTGACCACAAATCTTTACAGTTTGCAATGGGAAGAACAGAAACATAAGCACATAAGAAATGTTTACACTAAGAAAAAATAACTAAAAAACAAAAAAAAACTAAAAAAAAAAAGACAGTGATGTCTGCTGCTTTTAATATAGTTAAGTAAGTTTTTTTCTAAGTTAACCTTGGGAGACAATCTATTTCTTTTTCCTAACTCATCCAACTCTGAAACAGGCAGCATCAGTTCCCTTGGATGCATTTGGTGTCCTTTCCTGTCTGAATGGCATTATATGATAGCTAACAAGCAACATTCTGCATTTTAGACTACACCATATAGTAACATATAAAATCTGGGTTGGGTAGTAAGTACACTGGATAGCATAGATGGCTAATTGCAGCATAACAATATTTAAAATTGCAGAAATAACTTCACAGAGTGAAGCTACCTTAAGGAACTGTTTAAATGTTACTGTATAACAACATTGTAACAAGTAGAAGAAGTATTTTGGCCTGGATTTGGGACAAAAAGATAGCCATTTTAACTTACTTTCACTGATTTTTACTATATTTGGGATAAATACTACAGGACAGATTTCCTGTTGTAATTACAGACACACTATGATGAAACACAAGCCAGTCCTAAACAGCAGACACATAGGTGTTCTGAAATGCAGATGTGTTACTGATGTAAGAGAGAACAGGTGTTGTGGTGTATCTACTGTTTGTCAAGTACAGGAAGGAAAACCCTGCACTGCTCAGGCAAACCCCATAGTAAATTCACTGGACTATAGAAGGTTGCTAACTTCAGCTATTTAATTGCTGCTAACATGAGCTACTTGCAATTCCATTCCTTTGAGACATGGTAGAAAATGCCTGTTTGCAGGGAAATGGACAGATGCATCTTAGCATGTAGCACAAACCCTTCACTCCAACATTTCACAGAAATATTGCATAGAGTATCTGTCTTCAAAAGGAGTCTCCAACACACAAAGGATGATCTGTTTAGACCTGGTGAATAGTTTTTTTTCCTATGTAACTAGACAATTTATTTTGCTGTTCAAACATAAACATACCTTAATTAATTGTGGTTTGAAAACAGTTAGCTTGCAGGCCTAGTAAGTATTTATTTCATGAAGGAGTGCATTTGGCCAAAGTTCCTCACTATTTTACTTCAATGCAGACCTAATTAATTTTTCTGAATATGTAGGAGCTGATTCCCATTCCAGTTTCTCATGGATATCAAAACACATAAGAAATGCACTTTTTGGGAACATAGGACCTCACAATTAGGCCCAAGATCTTTTTAATACCAGCCTCCTCATGCTGAACTCCTCACTGCTGTTTATAAATATCCTTCCCCTCAGTGGTAGTGCACAGTATGATTTTTTTAAAAGTTAGATAACAGATTTCCCAGTTGTAATATTGTTATTTTATTTGCCTTTCTAGACAAGGGAGCATTTGGCTGCACATCTTGTGTATGGAGCTACAGCTTATTAGGTGGAATGTGCAACTCGGACTGCTTTGTAGGTGAATACAAAGTCCAGGAGACACCAAGACATGAGGTACCTATTTGTGGGCATTTTCTACTGTGATGTGTAAGCTGAACTTTAACTGCTGAACAAAAAACAAACCACACAGAATGCTCTTCTCTAGGTTTTGAAGGCTGCTTATCTTTATATATGCCTACATATTTTCTTCTCTTGGTAGAAGAAGCTGTTTTTTCTCTTTCTGGGACTGCCTCTTATACAATAATTCTCTACCAGCAAATATAAAGACAGAACTTTGTCAACAGTGACATCAAAGCCATGTGAGGAAAATCAGTTATGCTAGTAACATAGATTTTTTTCTTCCACTATAATTGAGATTTCTTACAGACTTCTGTTTATCTGTAAGAAATCACACTGCATTGACAGAGATTGACAGCTCTGCTGGCAGAAACCTCTAGTGGAGGGACAGGCTGAAATTAACAGAGCTGTATGTTTAGTAGAACAGGACCACAATTAGGTTTGGATCTGCGCCACATGTCTGGGCATTCCAGCTTCCAGATTTCCACATCAGCTGCTTTCCAAAGATGTTTATTCAAGAATATAGCAGCAAGGCAAGCCAGCTGGACTAAGACGTCGCATACCCACAGAATCACAGAATCACACAGAATCACAGAATCACTACCCTGGAGTCTCTGGCCTGGAACATCCTCTTAACAGTGCTGCTCCATATCTGTGAACCTGATAAAAAAAAACCTAAGAGCTGGGGACCACAGAGGTTCACAGTTCTTTGCAAGAGCTTTGATTCTAAGGAGTTGGACCTCGTGCTATGACCTTCCCATCTTACCCAGGTTTTTCAATCATAGGTGGTGAGATTATGTAGAGAAAAAATCAGTAGGGCTAAGGCTCACCTAGAAATCAGATTGGCAAAGTCTGTGAAAGATAACAAAAAAATCTTTCTATAAGTATATAAATAATAAGAAGAGGACTAGGGAGACCATACAATGCCTATTATATACAGAAGGAACAACAGTGACAAGGAGATGAGGAAAAGGCTGAGGTACTTAATGCCTTCTTTGCCTCAGTCTTTAAATTAAAAGAAAGTTGCTCCCTCTTTGTACATACCCAGGAGCTAGAGGAACAAAATGAGACTCCCATGATCCAAGAGGAGGTGGTTAGACACTTGCTTGCCTGACTAGACACCCACAAGTCTATGGGGCCAGACGGGATTCACCCCAGGGTATTGAGAGAGCTGGCAGATGTGCTGGCCAAACCCCTTTCCATCATCTTCCAACAGTCCTGGAAGACTGGGGAAGTTCCTCTGGACTGGAGGCTGGCTGATGTGGTGCCCATCTACAAGAAGGGTCGCAGGGAGGATCCAGGGAACTCCAGGCCTGTCAGTCTGACCTCAGTGCCAGGGAAAGTCATGGAGAAGGTGATCTTGAGTGCTATCATGAAGCACATGCAAGAGAACCGGGTGATCAGGCCCAGTCA